>WNWK01008196.1:75000-86770 GCA_009830355.1 Cherax destructor | reverse complement strand
TCTTAGGTTGGGCAGAGAAAAACAGTAAAGAGGCGGGAAACTGGCTCAAGGATACCTAGTTGAAAGTTGAAAATACATTATTCACAGAGATGTTAGGAAATATGTTTTGCTTTAGGGTGGTCAGGTAGTGGAATGTCCTGGATGAGGAAGTGATAAAGGCAGACTGTATACACAGCTTTAATAATAGATATGACAGAGTCCACGAGGCTGGGAGAGAGTGATGCCGGTCACAACCAGTTAAGAGGCTGAAACCCGACCCCTGAAATAACAGATAAGTGAACAAATAGCTGAGCACAAACCTTAAATAAACGTGATCACAGTTAGTAAAAGTTCAACATAAAAATTTTAATCTTAGAGAGAAGTGTGTAAGATAAATTTCCTTTGGTGATAAAAGTTGAGAAGACATAGAGAGCGTTGCGGGGAAGGCCGTTCGGTAATTGCACCTCCACAAATTACCTCGAAAATTTACATAGCAAAGAAATTTTAATTTTAGAAATTCTTGGAAAATCAAGTTAATTTATATGACAGTTTCAAATATTGGACATTGAAAGTCGTCTTCCCTGGTAGCTGAATGGAAATTGAAATGAAATTGAAATAGACTTCAGAAATTACCTGTGTAAATGTCCATCCTTATTTACATTATAACATATTCACTTCGAGAAGGGTGCCTTGGTGGTGGAGAAGGGCACTTGATCCAAGGTATTGAAGCTACTCTTCCATTCCTTGGATCAAAGTTGATTACCTCCCATTTTCCTTGTGCTGTAAGTGCCTACACGTTAGGTCTTCCCAAAAATAATAATAATGATCCATTATTATTATTCTGATGGGGAACTAACATTGCTGCAGTGAGATTAACAACAAATAATAGATCCGTTACCAGTTGCCTTCGTAAAGGAGTAACCCTAGAGCGCAGGGGTGAGGTGAACTAGTAACTACTGGTGTTCACAACTTGAGGTGAACTAGTAACTACTGGTGTTCACAACTTGAGGTGAACTAGTAACTACAGTGTTCACAACTTGAGGTGAACTAGTAACTACAGTGTTCACAGCTTGAGGTGAACTAGTAACTACTGGTGTTCACAACTTGAGGTGAACTAGTAACTACAGTGTTCACAGCTTGAGGTGAACTAGTAACTACTGGTGTTCACAACTTGAGGTGAACTAGTAACTACAGTGTTCACAGCTTGAGGTGAACTAGTAACTACAGTGTTCACAGCTTGAGGTGAACTAGTAACTACAGTGTTCATAGCTTGAGGTAAACTAGTAACTACAGTGTTCACAGCTTGAGGTGAACTAGTAACTACAGTGTTCACAGCTTGAGGTGAACTAGTAACTACAGTGTTCACAGCTTGAGGTGAACTAGGAACTACAGTGATCATAGCTTGAGGTGAACTAGTAACTACAGTGTTCATAGCTTGAGGTGAACTAGTAACTACAGTGTTCACAGCTTGAGGTGAACTAGTAACTACAGTGTTCACAGCTTGAGGTGAACTAGTAACTACAGTGTTCACAGCTTGAGGTGAACTAGTAACTAGAGTGTTCATAGATTGAGGTGAACTAGTAACTACAGTGTTCACAGCTTGAGGTGAACTAGTAACTACAGTGTTCACAGCTTGAGGTGAACTAGTAACTACAGTGTTCACAGCTTGAGGTGAACTAGTAACTACAGTGTTCACAGCTTGAGGTGAACTAGTAACTACAGTGTTCATAGATTGAGGTGAACTAGTAACTACAGTGTTCACAGCTTGAGGTGAACTAGTAACTACAGTGTTCACAGCTTGAGGTGAACTAGTAACTACAGTGTTCAAAGCTTGAGGTGAACTAGTAACTACAGTGTTCACAGCTTGAGGTGAACTAGTAACTATAGTGTTCACAGCTTGAGGTGAACTAGTAACTACAGTGTTCACAGCTTGAGGTGAACTAGTAACTACAGTGTCATAGATTGAGGTGAACTAGTAACTATAGTGTTCACAGCTTGAGGTGAACTAGTAACAACAGTGTTCACAGCTTGAGGTGAACTAGTAACTACTGGTGTTCACAACTTGAGGTGAACTAGTAACTACAGTGTTCACAGCTTGAGGTGAACTAGTAACTACAGTGTTCACAGCTTGAGGTGAACTAGTAACTACAGTGTTCACAGCTTGAGGTGAACTAGTAACTACAGTGTTCATAGATTGAGGTGAACTAGTAACTACAGTGTTCACAACTTGAGGTGAACTAGGAACTTCAGTGTTCACAGCTTGAGGTGAACTAGTAACTACAGTGTTCATAGCTTGAGGTGAACTAGTAACTACAGTGTTCATACATTGAGGTGAACTAGTAACTACAGTGTTCACAACTTGAGGTGAACTAGGAACTACAGTGTTCACAGCTTGAGGTGAACTAGTAACTACAGTGTTCATAGCTTGAGGTGAACTAGTAACTACAGTGTTCATAGATTGAGGTGAACTAGTAACTACAATGTTCACAGCTTGAGGTGAACTAGTAACTACAATGTTCACAACTTGAGGTGAACTAGTAACTACAGTGTTCATAGATTGAGGTGAACTAGTAACTACAGTGTTCACAACTTGAGGTGAACTAGGAACTACAGTGTTCACAGCTTGAGGTGAACTAGTAACTACAGTGTTCATAGCTTGAGGTGAACTAGGAACTACAGTGTTCACAGCTTGAGGTGAACTAGTAACTACAGTGTTCATAGCTTGAGGTGAACTAGTAACTACAGTGTTCATAGATTGAAGTGAACTAGTAACTACAGTGTTCACAGCTTGAGGTGAACTAGTAACTACAGTGTTCACAGCTTGAGGTGAACTAGTAACTACAGTGTTCATAGCTTGAGGTGAACTAGTAACTACAGTGTTCACAGCTTGAGGTGAACTAGTAACTACAGTGTTCACAGCTTGAGGTGAACTAGTAACTACAGTGTTCACAGATTGAGGTGAACTAGTAACTACAGTGTTCACAGATTGAGGTGAACTAATAACTACAGGTGTTCACAACTTGAGGTGAACTAGTAACTACTGGTGTTCACAACTTGAGGTGAACTAGTAACTACTGGTGTTCACAACTTGAGGTGAACTAGTAACTACAGTGTTCACAACTTAGGTGAGCTAGTAACTTCAGTGTTCACAGCTTGAGGTGAACTAGTAACTACTGGTGTTCACAACTTGAGGTGAACTAGTAACCACAGTGTTCACAGCTTGAGGTGAACTAATAACTACTGGTGTTCACAGCTTGAGGTGAACTAGTAACTACTGGTGTTCACAACTTGAGGTGAACTAGTAACTACAGTGTTCACAGCTTGAGGTGAACTAGTAACTACTGGTGTTCACAACTTGAGGTGAACTAGTAACTACTGGTGTTCACAACTTGAGGTGAACTAGCAACTACAGTGTTCACAACGTAGGGGAACTAGTAACTACAGGTGTTCACAACTTGAGGTGAACTAGTAACTACAGTGTTCACAACTTGAGGTGAACTAGTAACTACAGGTGTTCACAACTTGAGGTGAACTAGTAACCACAGGTGTTCACAACTTGAGGTGAACTAGTAACTACTGGTGTTCACAACTTGAGGTGAACTAGTAACTTCAGTGTTCACAGCTTGAGGTGAACTAGTAACTACCGGTGTTCACAACTTGACGTGAACTAGTAACTACTGGTGTTCACAACTTGAGGTGAACTAGTAACCACAGTGTTCACAGCTTGAGGTGAACTAGTAACTACCGGTGTTCACAACTTGAGGTGAACTAGTAACTACTGGTGTTCACAACTTGAGGTGAACTAGTAACTTCAGTGTTCACAGCTTGAGGTGAACTAGTAACTACTGGTGTTCACAACTTGAGGTGAACTAGTAACCACAGTGTTCACAGCTTGAGGTGAACTAGTAACTACTGGTGTTCACAGCTTGAGGTGAACTAGTAACTACTGGTGTTCACAACTTGAGGTGAACTAGTAACTACAGTGTTCACAGCTTGAGGTGAACTAGTAACTACTGGTGTTCACAACTTGAGGTGAACTAGTAACAACAGTGTTCACAGCTTGAGGTGAACTAGTAACTACAGTGTTCACAACTTGAGGTGAACTAGTAACTACAGTGTTCACAGCTTGAGGTGAACTAGTAACTACAGTGTTCACAGCTTGACGTGAACTAGTAACTACAGTGTTCACAGCTTGAGGTGAAATAGTAACTACAGTGTTCACAGCTTGAGGTGAACTAGTAACTACAGTGTTCACAACTTGAGGTGAACTAGTAACTACAGTGTTCACAGCTTGAGGTGAACTAGTAACTACAGTGTTCACAGCTTGAGGTGAACTAGTAACTACAGGTGTTCACAGTGTTGCTGGATAGCTTGGCTTAGACTCATTAACCATGCAAAAAACATAATTCCTAATTTAGGATACCATCATGTAAACCCAGTCTTGGCCGGCAAGACCTCTGTTTGCAAGGAGTACGTACTAGAAGACTCTGAAATATTCCTGTATGTTCATAAACCAGAGTGTCTCCGGTTTTCCAGGAATTCAGCGATGAATAGCACAGTCTCTTTAAGATTTAATGAGCAAAGCTCGTCCTTCTGGGTCTGGAAAAACACAATTCTTTGAACTCTATTAGACAAATCGATTATAGTAGTAAATTGACTCCGTTGTGGCGAGGTAATCATCTGGAAAGAAAATTACATTCTTATATAATATAAAGTTATTTATTTCCAGGAATTTTACCCCCCTCCTCAACAATGATAATTCTGGAAATAATATTAGGAGAGTTAGCGAGAACATTCAGGTTGACATCTGTGGAGCCAGGCAGCTGGACCAGCGATACTGGCGGGAAGTGTGCTTCTTGCAGCTGGTCGATATGCCTCACTGAAGGTGATGGTTCAGATATGATGCCTCACTGAAGGTGAAGGTTCAGATATGATGCCTCATTGAAGGTGAAGGTTCAGATATGATGCCTCATTGAAGGTGAAGGTTTAGATATGACGCCTCACTGAAGGTGAAGGTTTATATATGATGCCACACTGAAGGTGAAGGTTCAGATATGATGCCTCACTGAAGGTGAAGGTTCAGATATGATGCCTCACTGAAGGTGAAGGTTCAGATATGACGCCTCACTGAAGGTGAAGGTTCAGATATGACGCCTCACTGGAGGTGAAGGTTCAGATATGACGCCTCACTGAAGGTGAAGGTTCAGATATGACGCCTCACTGAAGGTGAAGGTTCAGATATGACGCCTCACTGAAGGTTAAGGTTCAGATATGATGCCTCACTGAAGGTGAAGGTTCAGATATGATGCCTCACTGAAGGTGAAGGTTCAGATATGACGCCTCACTGAAGGTGAAGGTTCAGATATGACGCCTCACTGAAGGTGAAGGTTCAGATATGACGCCTCACTGAAGGTGAAGGTTCAGATATGATGCCTCACTGAAGGTGAAGGTTCAGATATGATGCCTCACTGTAGTTGAAGGTTCAGATATGACGCCTCACTGAAGGTGAAGGTTCAGATATGACGCCTCACTGAAGGTGAAGGTTCAGATATGACGTCTCACTGAAGGTGAAGGTTCAGATATGATGCCTCACTGAAGGTGAAGGTTCAGATATGACGCCTCACTGAAGGTGAAGGTTCAGGTATGACGCCTCACTGAAGGTGAAGGTTCAGATATGATGCCTCACTGAAGGTGATGGTTCAGATATGACGCCTCACTGAAGGTGAAGGTTCAGATATGATGCCTCACTGAAGGTGAAGGTTCAGATATGACGCCTCACTGAAGGTGAAGGTTCAGATATGACGCCTCACTGAAGGTGAAGGTTCAGATATGATGCCTCACTGAAGCTGATGGTTCAGATATGACGCCTCACTGAAGGTGAAGTTTCAGATATGATGCCTCACTGAAGGTGAGGTTCAGATATAACGCCTCACTGAAGGTGAAGGTTCAGATATGACGCCTCACTGAAGGTGATGGTTCAGATATGATGCCTCACTGAAGGTGATGGTTCAGATATGATGCCTCACTGAAGGTGAAGGTTCAGATATGATGCCTCACTGAAGGTGAAGGTTCAGATATGACGCCTCACTGAAGGTGAAGGTTCAGATATGACGCCTCACTGAAGGTGAAGGTTCAGATATGATGCCTCACTGAAGGTGATGGTTCAGATATGATGCCTCACTGAAGGTGAGGTTCAGATATGATGCCTCACTGAAGGTGAAGGTTCAGATATGACGCCTCACTGAAGGTGAAGGTTCAGATATGACGCCTCACTGAAGGTGAAGGTTCAGATATGATGCCTCACTGAAGGTGAAGGTTCAGATATGACGCCTCACTGAAGGTGAAGGTTCAGATATGACGCCTCACTGAAGGTGAAGGTTCAGATATGACGCCTCACTGAAGGTGAGGTTCAGATATGATGCCTCACTGAAGGTGAAGATTCAATATGATGCCTCACTGAAGGTGAAGGTTCAGATATGACGCCTCACTGAAGGTGAAGGTTCAGATATGACGCCTCACTGAAGGTGAAGGTTCAGATATGATGCCTCACTGAAGGTGAAGATTCATATATGATGCCTCACTGAAGGTGAAGGTTCAGATATGACGCTTCACTGAAGGTGAAGGTTCAGATATGACGCCTCACTGAAGGTGAAGGTTCAGATATGATGCCTCACTGAAGGTGAAGGTTCAGATATGATGCCTCACTGAAGGTGAAGGTTCAGATATGACGCCTCACTGAAGGTGAAGGTTCAGATATGACGCCTCACTGAAGGTGAAGGTTCAGATATGATGCCTCACTGAAGGTGAAGGTTCAGATATGACGCCTCACTGAAGGTGAAGGTTCAGATATGACGCCTCACTGAAGGTGAAGGTTCAGATATGATGCCTCACTGAAGGTGAAGGTTCAGATATGATGCCTCACTGAAGGTGAAGGTTCAGATATGATGCCTCACTGAAGGTGAAGGTTCAGATATGACGCCTCACTGAAGGTGAAGGTTCAGATATGATGCCTCACTGAAGGTGAAGGTTCAGATATGATGCCTCACTGAAGGTGAAGGTTCAGATATGATGCCTCACTGAAGGTGAAGGTTCAGATATGATGCCTCACTGAAGGTGAAGGTTCAGATATGATGCCTCACTGAAGGTGAAGGTTCAGATATGATGCCTCACTGAAGGTGAAGGTTCAGATATGATGCCTCACTGAAGGTGAGGTCATGAAGTGCTCATTGATAGCTGATATCATTTATATAGCTCTCATAAGGTGAGTTGATTGATCTCATTGAAGTGAATTCAGATAGAGCTCTGAAGGTGAAGTCTATGAGCTCTGATGGGAGTTGATATGAGCTCATAAGGTGAAGGTCTGATATGAGCTCTGAATGGTGAGGTCTTGATGATGGAGCTCTTGAACTTGTGAGGAGCTTGAGTCATGGTGAGAGCTCTTGATACTTGTGAGAGTTGATACTTGTGAGACTCTTGATACATTGTGAGGAGTCTTTGATCATTGTGAGAGTCTGATACATTGATGAGGAGCTCTGATAGAGAGCTCTTGATACATTGGTGAGAGCTCTTGATACGATTGTTTGAGAGCTCTTGATACATTGATGAGGAGCTCTTGTATGATACATTGATGAGGAGCTCTGATACATTTGATGAGGACTCTTGATATTGTAGACTCTTGACATTGTGAGAGCTCTTAATTGTGAGGAGCCTTGATAGAGTTTATTGATAGAGCTTTGATGAGAGATCTTAATAGGCTCTTACATTGAAGATTTAACTTGGAGTTTCATTGGTTTGGGACTTTTTTGTTTTGGCCTTGGATTATACATTGTGAGTTATGAGATTATATGGTATATGGTTAAATGGAGCTTATATGGAGCTTATGAGCTTATAAGACTCTGTTTTGTCTTATCTATATGGTTGATTTGAATTAATGTGACTTGATACATTTGATTTATGTGGATTATACTGTGAGGAGCTCTTGATATTAGACTTTGAAGTGCTTTATACATTGTGAGGAGAGCTCTTGATACATTGGTGAGAGCCTTGATACATTGATGGGGAGCTCTTGATCATTGATGAGGACTTATTATAGATGAGGAGCTCTTGATACATTGATGAGGAGCTCTTGATACATTGATGAGGAGCTCTTGATACATTGATGAGGAGCTCTTGATACATTGATGAGGAGCTCTTGATACATTGGTGAGGAGCTCTTGATACATTGGTGAGGAGCTCTTGATACATTGATGAGGAGCTCTTGATACATTGATGAGGAGCTCTTGATACATTGATGAGGAGCTCTTGATACATTGGTGAAGAGCTCTTGATACATTGGTGAAGAGCTCTTGATACATTGATGAGGAGCTCTTGATACATTGATGAGGAGCTCTTGATACATTGATGAGGAGCTCCTGATACATTGATGAGGAGCTCTTGATACATTGATGAGGAGCTCTTGATACATTGGTGAAGAGCTCTTGATACATTGATGAGGAGCTCTTGATACATTGATGATGAGCTCTTGATACATTGATGAGGAGCTCTTGATACATTGATGAGGAGCTCTTGATACATTGATGAGGAGCTCTTGATACATTGATGAGGAGCTCTTGATACATTGATGAGGAGCTCTTGATACATTGATGAGGAGCTCTTGATACATTGATGAGGAGCTCTTGATACATTGATGAGGAGCTCTTGATACATTGATGAGGAGCTCTTGATACATTGGTGAGGAGCTCTTGATACATTGATGAGGAGCTCTTAATACATTGATGAGGAGCTCTTGATACATTGGTGAAGAGCTCTTGATACATTGATGAGGAGCACTTGATACATTGGTGAGGAGCTCTTGATACATTGATGAGGAGCTCTTGATACATTGATGAGGAGCTCTTGATACATTGATGAGGAGCTCTTGATACATTGGTGAGGAGCTCTTGATACATTGATGAGGAGCTCTTGATACATTGATGAGGAGCTCTTGATACATTGATGAGGATCTCTTGATACATTGATGAGGAGCTCTTCATACATTGGTGAGGAGCTCTTGATACATTGATGAGGAGCTCTTGATACATTGATGAGGAGCTCTTGATACATTGGTGAGGAGCTCTTGATACATTGGTGAGGAGCTCTTGATACATTGATGAGGAGCTCTTGATACATTGATAGGAGCTCTTGATACATTGATGAGGAGCTCTTGATACATTGGTGAAGAGCTCTTGATACATTGGTGAAGAGCTCTTTATACATTGGTGAAGAGCTCTTGATACATTGATGAGGAGCTCTTGATACATTGATGAGGAGCTCTTGATACATTGATGAGGAGCTCTTGATACATTGATGAGGAGCTCTTGATACATTGGTGAGGAGCTCTTGATACATTGAAGAGGAGCTCTTGATACATTGATGAGGAGCTCTTGATACATTGATGAGGAGCTCTTGATACATTGATGAGGAGCTCTTGATATATTGGTGAAGAGCTCTTGATACATTGGTGAGGAGCTCTTGATACATTGATGAGGAGCTCTTGATACATTGATGAGGAGCTCTTGATACATTGATGAGGAGCTCTTGATACATTGGTGAAGAGCTCTTGATACATTGGTGAAGAGCTCTTGATACATTGATGAGGAGCTCTTGATACATTGATGAGGAGCTCTTGATACATTGATGAGGAGCTCTTGATACATTGATGAGGAGCTCTTGATACATTGATGAGGAGCTCTTGATACATTGGTAGGAGCTCTGATACATTGGTGAGAGCTCTTGATACATTGTAGAGGAGCTCTTGATACATTGATGAGGAGCTCTTGATACATTGGTGAGGAGCTCTTGATACATGATAGGAGCTCTTGATACATTGATGAGGAGCTCTTGATACATTGATGAGGAGCTCTTGATACATTGGTGAAGAGCTCTTGATACATTGGTGAAGAGCTCTTGATACATTGATGAGGAGCTCTTGATACATTGATGAGGAGCTCTTGATATATTGGTGAGGAGCTCTTGATACATTGGTGAGGAGCTCTTGATACATTGATGAGGAGCTCTTGATACATTGATGAGGAGCTCTTGATACATTGGTGAGGAGCTCTTGATACATTGATGAGGAGCTCTTGATACATTGGTGAGGAGCTCTTGATACATTGGTGAGGAGCTCTTGATACATTGGACTGGGTGTATCGTTCCTGGAACGATCCTGATTGCCTTCAATTACCCAGGTGCTATATGACCCCCTACAGGTTTAGTGATTAAATATAATAATTTGCTGAACGTCCTCCTTCACCACAGACAGTGTGTCTTGCTTCACCACAGTGTGTCTTGCTTCACCACAGTGTGTCTTGCTTCACCACAGTGTGTCTTGCTTCACCACAGTGTGTCTTGCTTCACCACAGACAGTGTGTCTTGCTTCACCACAGTGTGTCTTGCTTCACCACAGACAGTGTGTCTTGCTTCACCACAGACAGTGTGTCTTGCTTCACCACAGTGTGTCTTGCTTCACCACAGACAGTGTGTCTTGCTTCACCACAGTGTGTCTTGCTTCACCACAGACAGTGTGTCTTGCTTCACCACAGACAGTGTGTCTTGCT
Organism: Cherax destructor; assembly: GCA_009830355.1. Classification (NCBI taxonomy): domain Eukaryota; kingdom Metazoa; phylum Arthropoda; class Malacostraca; order Decapoda; family Parastacidae; genus Cherax; species Cherax destructor. The sequence continues at coordinate 76,196 of WNWK01008196.1, read as the reverse complement.
TCACCACAGTGTGTCTTGCTTCACCACAGACAGTGAGTCTTGCTTCACCACAGTGTGTCTTGCTTCACCACAGACAGTGTGTCTTGCTTCACCACAGACAGTGTGTCTTGCTTCACCACAGACAGTGTGTCTTGCTTCACCACAGACAGTGTGTCTTGCTTCACCACAGAGTGTGTCTTGCTTCACCACAGACAGTGTGTCTTGCTTCACCACAGACAGTGTGTCTTGCTTCACCACAGACAGTGTGTCTTGCTTCACCACAGAGTGTCTTGCTTCACCACAGTATGTCTTGCTTCACCACAGTCAGTGTGTCTTGCTTCACCACAGTCAGTGTGTCTTGCTTCACCACAGACAGTGTGTCTTGCTTCACCACAGAGTGTCTTGCTTTACCACAGTGTGTCTTGCTTCACCACAGACAGTTTGTCTTGCTTCACCACAGACAGTGTGTCTTGCTTCACCACAGACAGTGTGTCTTGCTTCACCACAGACAGTGTGTCTTGCTTCACCACAGACAGTGTGTCTTGCTTCACCACAGACAGTGTGTCTTGCTTCACCACAGACAGTGTGTCTTGCTTCACCACAGACAGTGTGTCTTGCTTCTCCACAGACAGTGTGTCTTGCTTCACCACAGACAGTGTGTCTTGCTTCACCACAGACAGTGTGTCTTGCTTCACCACAGACAGTGTGTCTTGCTTCACCACAGACAGTGTGTCTTGCTTCACCACAGACAGTGTGTCTTGCTTCACCACAGACAGTGTGTCTTGCTTCACCACAGACAGTGTGTCTTGCTTCACCACAGACAGTGTGTCTTGCTTCACCACAGACAGTGTGTGTCTTGCTTCACCACAGACAGTGTGTCTTGCTTCACCACAGACAGTGTGTCTTGCTTCACCACAGACAGTGTGTCTTGCTTCACCACAGACAGTGTGTCTTGCTTCACCACAGACAGTGTGTCTTGCTTCACCACAGACAGTGTGTCTTGCTTCACCACAGACAGTGTGTCTTGCTTCACCACAGACAGTGTGTCTTGCTTCACCACAGTCAGTGTGTCTTGCTTCACCACAGACAGTGTGTCTTGCTTCACCACAGAGTGTGTCTTGCTTCACCACAGACAGTGCGTCTTGCTTCACCACAGAGTGTGTCTTGCTTCACCACAGAGTGTGTCTTGCTTCACCACAGAGTGTGTCTTGCTTCAC
>WNWK01008196.1:0-70000 GCA_009830355.1 Cherax destructor | reverse complement strand
GCTGTCTCTCTCTCTCTCTCTCTCTCTCTCTCTCTCTCTCTCTCTCTCTTTCTCTCATCTAGCCGAAAAGCGTCGTGAAGGACCAATTTATCTGGTGTGGGGTGCAGACGTCTTGGCAGTAGAGCTTCACTGGCGGTTCTCCAGGTGATGGTCGCCACAAATCACTCTGAGAAATATTGAAGAAAAATCTCTATTTATACGCAAGTTTTTCTCTTTTTTAATTTCTAGCGTCTTTATTTTTCTACATCAACTTCCTCGTTTTTGTTGTGGTTACTACTTTCCTCTTTATGTTTCCCACCAACTTTATTTTCACTTCACCAGCACACTTATTTTGTTTCTTTTAACACTTTCCTATCCTACCTCACCAATGGTCTCATTTTTCACTGGCAACCTCCCTCATTCCCTCACTTCCGTAAATCACTTGTTAAAGCAACTGATCAAGAAGAAATTTCTCGTCTAGCTGGTAGTAATAAGTTATCACAAGTTATATACACTGATGGATCTAAACAGGAGTCTTCTGGCAGGGCTGCATCTGCTCTTGTTGCCACCTCCTAGTTAAGAACGATAATAAATTTGTTGAACTAGGCATAAGAATTAATAACTGGGCGTCTACACTGCAAACTGAATTGTTTGCAATCCTAATGGCACTAAAGCTAACTTATGACACTGAGCTTGACTCTATCATCATTACTGATTCTATGTCATCATTGAAGGCTCTTGACTCATATAATGACTCCAACAACTTGCTCATTGGAGAAGCCAGGTATAGATACGCAAAAATCTGGGACAAAGGAATTAATGTACAATTGCTATGGATACCATCACACATTGGATTACTCCTTCATGATAAAGTTGATATGTTAGCCATAAGGAGAATATAGAATATAACTTTGGTATATCTGTGTTTAGCATTAGGAATAATATTAGGAGAGAAGGAAATAATGAAAATGATTGTTATAGGAATGCAGTTAGAAGTCTGAGTACATCTATAACCCACTATGATAACATGAACGTAGATAAGTATGTTTATGCAGCAACTTGCAATGTGAACAGACTGACTTATGTTGTAGTGGCCAGGCTTAGGCTTGGTTACAAGTACTTCTGGCAGTTTGGGAGACACACAGATGATGATCAAACTAAATGCAAATTATGTGATCAGGCATATGGTCACTGTCTTGAACACTATGTGCTTAATTGTCCACTTATTGAGGAATATAGAGATAGACAGTATAATAACCTATGTGACATGTCAAAATATCTTATTAATTAAAATAAGATACCAGATATACTAAGCAAATTTCATAAATTTGCTTGTAACAGATAAGTGAACTGTAGATATGTAGATATAAATCCACATGTACACCTGTTAATCCTTTTAGGGCCTAGTTCCTGGGCCTTTTGTGTATCCATATGCTCTTGCGCTACCGTTCACAGGATGGATATGGGGTGCACAATAAACTAGCCACTTCGGTGGCAAAATCTAAATCTCTCACCAGATGCCTCATTTCCTCCCTTACCAGATGCCTCATTTCCTCCCTTACCAGATGCCTCATTTCCTCCTTTACCAGATGCCTCATTTCCTCCCTTACCAGATGCCTCATTTCCTCCTTTACCAGATGCCTCATTTCCTCCCTTACCAGATGCCTCATTTCCTCCTTACAAGATGCTTCATTTCCTTCTTCACCAGTTCCTTATTTTCCTCCTCCAGCACCTCCCGTATTTTCTTCCCAGCACCAGTGCTTTCGCCCGTATATATATATATAATATATATATATATATATATATATATATATATATATATATATATATATATATATATATATATATATATATATATGCTAGGAATTCGAACGAGCAGGCGAAATATTCACAAACACTGATCTCTGGCCGACGGAGACTCGAACCCCAAGTCCTTTTCGCAATCTGTATGGCTTAGTTCTATGTTATTTAACTTATAAGTGCTTGGGTTATGGACACTCCCGAGCTTCAGAACCTTGCATTTATCTACATTGAACTGCATCTGCCACTTTTCTGACCAGGAATTGAGTCTGTCTAAATCCTACTGAAGTTCCCTGACATCTACGTTAGAATCAATTATCCTACCTATCTTCGTGTCATCGGCGAATTTGCTCATATCACTAGTAATTCCCTCATCAAGGTCATTGATATATATTATAAACAACAACGGGCCTAAGACTGATCTCTGTGGAACACCACTTGTTACAGATCCCCACTCGGATTTAACCCCATTTATGCACACTCTCTGCTTCCTATTGGTGAGCCATGACTCGATCCATGACAGCACTTTTCCCCCAATGCCATGAGCTGCCACTTTCTTTAACAGTCTCTGGTGCGGTACTCTATCAAAAGCCTTACTAAAATCTAAATAAACAATATCGAATTCTTTATCATGATCAACAGCCTCAAAAGCTTTACTAAAGAAGGTTAATAAATTAGATAGGCAGGAACGGCCCCTCGTGAATCCATGCTGAGTATCATTAATCAAATTATAGTTATCTAAATGGCTTCTAATAATATCAGCTATAATTGACTCTAGTAATTTGCCAACAATTGTGGTCAGGCTTATTGGGCGGTAATTTGACGGTAGTGACTTGTACCCTGCTTTAAAAATAGGAATTACATTAGCCATCTTCCACATATCAGACACTACACCTGTTTGAAGAGATAAATTAAAAATGTTAAATATTGGTTCACAGAGTTCCATTTTGTATTCCTTAAGAACCCTTGCAAAATGCTCATCAGGACCCGGCGATTTATTTTGTTTCAGTCGGTCTACTTGTTTCATAACCATTTCGCTAGTGACTGTGATATTACATAATTTATCTTCTTCAAGGACACTATAAAAATTAATTACTGGGATATTATTAGTGTCTTCCTGTGTGAAAACAGAGAGAAAATAATTATTAAAAATAGAGCACATATAATTCTCCTTGTCAGTAAGATGCCCAGAGTTATTTTTAAGGGGACCTATCTTATCCCTAACTTTTGTTCTATAAACCTGGAAAAAGCTTTTTGGGTTAGTTTTTGAATCCCTAGCAACTTTAATTTCATAGTCCTGTTTAGCTTTTCTTATACCCTTTTTAATGTCCCTTTTAATGTCAGTATACTGATTTGTAAGATGACCCTCACCTCTATTTATGCGCCTATAAATTCCTTTCTTCTGCCCTAAAAGATATTTTAGCCTATTATTCATCCATTTTGGGTCATTTCTTTTATACGGGATAAATGTTCTTTGGGCAGCCTGTATAGTGTTAAGAAAACTGTCATATTGATACCTCTCTCCGTTACCCCAGTCCACAGTTGATAAGTGTTCTCTAAGTCCATTATAATCTGCTAAGCGAAAATCTGAGACCGTTACTGAATTATCCCTACTATCATACAGCCATTCAATGCTAAAGGTAATTAATTGACTTGTGGTCGCTTGTGCAGAGTTCCTCTGTAATTTCTAAATTATTAACAAGGGATTCCTTGTTTGCCAGAACCAAGTCAAGCAGGTTATTTTCCCTTGTAGGTTCTGTTACAAACTGCTTCAAAAAACAATCCTGAACAACTTCTAAAAAGTCGTTAGATTCTAAATTCCCTGTCAAGAAATTCCAATCAATCTGACTAAAGTTAAAGTCCCCTAGAATTACTACGTTATCGTGCCTTGTGGCCTTAACAATTTCCTCCCAGAGTAGTCTCCCTTGTTCCGTATCTAAGTTTGGAGGACGATATATCACGCCTAAAATCAATTTTTCACACCCCTCTGAAAATTCTATCCAGACAGACTCGGTATGTATTATTTCAGACTTTATGCCCGTTTTTATGCAACAATTTAAATGATCACGGATATAAAGTGCCACCCCACCCCCCTTCCCGATACTTCTGTCTACTTGGAACAATTTAAAACCCTGAATGTGACATTCAGCAGGCATGTCCCGATTTTTCATATTATTGCAAAAAACATCAATATTACCCGCACTAGCAAGTAATCTCAACTCGTCCATCTTATTCCTAGCACTACGACAATTGGTGTAATATACATTTAAAGACCCTCCTTTCTCTTTACCCTCCCTGCTCATTTCTGTTTTTCCACTATACGTATTACTGTCCTTGTCATCTAGTGCCACTGGCTTTCCAGTATCCACCTTATTCTGCCTATTACTAGTTCTCCTAGAACTTATAATATTACTACACTGGGACTTCACTGTTTTCCCCCCAAAACCCATACCACTAACTATTTCTAGCTTAAAGCTATAACAGCTCCCTCCACTGCAGTTGCCAGTGCTCCCATCCCAGACCTGGATAAGTGAACCCCATCCCTGGCATACATGTCATTTCTGCCATAGAAGAGGTCCCAGTTGTCAATGAATGTTACTGCATTTTCTTACAGTATTTGTCCAGCCAGCAATTGACACCAATTGCCCTGGACAGCCATTCATTTCCAACTCCTCTCCTTGGCAAAATACCACATATGACAGGGTTCCCACCCTTCTTCCTAATTATGTCCAGGTACAGGTGACTAGGAAGGCGTCCTTATGGGTCTAGATGCCAGAGAACTTGACCTGCTGGCTTCTTTTAAGGGCAGCCGCAAGTGCAAGCTTCGAAGCATCGTTCACCACGGAACTTGCAGCTTTAATATTGACACGATGAGACATTGTGGAAGAGTACAGTGTCACTTGTGGGTGTACAATTCTCCTCTCCAACGGGGCTCGAAGGGAGACTTCTTGAGAGGTACAGGGCAGTGTGAGGTTGAATGGAAGAGTGGTAGTGGGTGGTATGAGGTTCAATGGAAGAGGGGTAATGGGTGGTATGAGGTTCAATGGAAGAGGGGTAGTGGGTGGTGTGAGGTTCAACGGAAGAGAGGTACGGGGCAGTGAGAGGATCAGGTGAGAACATTGTTGCTATGGTGACCACTTCTTACTGATGGTGTTGATCTTGCAACATTGAAGACTCGTGCTGGCACTCTGCTAGAGACAGCAGTGCGCATGCTCTATGACAAGAGCTTAGACCAGGAACTGCAACCCAACACAGGCAGGTGGTGAGCTCTTTCCCAGTATGAAGCAAAGACTGATCTTCACACTCACAGTTACTCCCCGCTATCACCATTTAAACACCCACTGTCACCACTACTGCCAACACACCCACCTTCCTCATTCTCACCCGACCATCACTACCACCTCCGTCATCACTACTATGTATAATCATCATTACCACATCCAGCTGTACCAACACTTCCGCCTCCAACTTCATCAGTATTATCACCTCACCTTCACTACCGCTGCCATCACCAATGTCACCACCATTGCCACCACTGTCACCCCCACCATCACAACCGCTGTCACCACTGCTACCACTCCCGATTTCCTCATTCCTAGTCTCGTGATCCCCATCGTGTACAGTCTACTCTCTAATGTTAAGGCGACAGAAAAAAACATTACGTGATGACCCCGTGGATCATTGAGTCATTAACTTACATCTGTGCCGATCCCTCAACGTGTTTCACTCTCCTGCATGTCATACTTGTCTTTCCTGGTCCTCCTTTTATCAGCAAACTCATTTCTTTAGTCTCCTCTTATTTCTTAAGTCTCGAAGATAACATCTGTACGTTTTCTACTTCTAGAGCACGTGTTGTGGGCTCCAGGGTGGCGCTGAATACTCTATGATGAGCCTAACGTTACATGCAGTGTACTGAATTATTCATTGTTGACGTTCCTGAATGTTAGCCTTAGATTCTTCAGCCACTTATATGCCGCTGTAGATACCAGGTCGTTATGCACCTTCAGCAATGCTGTGTTATACTCTCCCATGGTAAACTATATGTGAGGTTTATGACTTTTGTCTTCACAAGTAGTAGTCTGTTTCCATTGTTTTCTTTCCTAGTTTTCATAACCTTGTTACCGTGTCGTAGAATTCCATAAAATTTCTGAGAGTGGATTAACCGTTTCTAAATCCTGGCTGGATGTCATCAATAAACTAACTTAAGAACATAAGAAAGAAGGAACACTGCAGCAGGCCTACTGGCCCATGCGAGGCAGGTCCAAGTCTCCTAACCGGCTTAAGCCAATGCCAAGACCCAGCCAGGTCAGGTTACATTCACTTAAGGAAGAAGCACGGCATCTAACCTAGTAGCACAAGCTAGTCGGGTCCAACTCACACCCACCCACACCCACTTATGCATTTATCTAACCTATTTTTAAAACTACACAACGTCTTAGCTTCTATGACGGTACTCGGGAGTTTGTTCCACTCATCCACAACTCTATTACCAAACCAGTGCTTTCCTATATCCTTCCTGAATCTGAACTTTTCCAACTTGAAACCATTGCTGTGAGTCCTGTCTTGGCTGGATATTTTCAGCACGCTATTTACATCCCCTTTATTTATTCCTGTTTTCCATTTATACACCTCAATCATATCCCCCCTAATTCTACGCCTTTCTAGAGAGTGCAGATTCAAGGCCCTCGGTCTATCCTCATAGGGAAGATTTCTGATACATGGGATCAACTTTGTCATCCTCCTCTGTACGTTTTCCAGTGCATTTATATCCATTCTGTAATCTAAATGAGACCTAACCAAAGATATATAGAGTTGAAGAAAAACCTGAGGACTTCTATTATTTATACTTCTTGATATGAAGCCAAGGATTCTGTTAGCTTTATTGCGAACACTTATGCACTGTTGTCTTGGTTTCAGATTACTACTAACCAGAACTCCTAAATCCTTCTCGCAATCGCAATTATTCAGTTTATATGTGGCATGGTTATTGTCCTGCCCAACATTTAGAACTTTGCATTTGTCTACATTAAACTGCATCTGCCACTTCTCCGACCACTGCATCAGTCTATTCAAATCATCCTGGAGTGCTCTAATGTCCTCATTAGAATGAATTGGACGGCCTATTTTGGTGTCATCAGCAAATTTGCTTATGTTGCTATTTATTCCCTCATCTATGTCGTTTATGTAAATTGTAAACAACAGGGGGCCCAAAACTGACCCCTGTGGAACACCGCTTGAGACGTGCCCCCATTCTGATTTCTCTCCATTTATGCAAACTCTCTGCCGCCTATTTGTCAACCATGCCTCTACCCAGGAAAAAAATTCTCCTCCTATTCCGTGTGCCTTAAGTTTCCTCAGTAGCCTCTGATGTGGAACTTTATCGAAAGCCTTACTGAAGTCCATATACACAATATCATATTCATTACCATGATCTACCTCCTCAAATACCTTAGTGAAAAAAATTAGTAAATTCGTAAGACAGGAACGCCCCTTAGTAAAACCGTGTTGAGATTCATTAATCAATTTATGCTTTTCAAGATGGCGACGAATTGCCTCGGCAATTATTGATTCCATAAATTTACCAACTATAGAGGTAAGGCTTATTGGTCTATAGTTCGAAGCTAAGGACCTGTCACCTGCCTTGTAAATAGGTATTACATTTGCCCTTTTCCACTTGTCTGGCACTATGCCAGTTTGTAGTGATATATTGAAAAGATTTGCCAAAGGTTTGCTAAGTTCCTCTTTACATTCCTTTAACACTCTTGCAAACAGTTCATCAGAGCCTTGGGATTTGTTAGGTTTTAATTTCTCTATTTGTCTGAGGACCATGTCACTAGTTACCCCAATCGAGCATAATCTTTATCTTCTTCTACATAATTTATACTGGAATTCCGCTAGTATCTTCCTGAGTAAAAACTGAGAGGAAGTAAGTATTGAAAATTTCACACATATCCTTATCACTGTCCGTGATCTGTCCTGAGTTACTCTTAAGTGGGCCTATCTTGTCCCTAATCTTACTTCTGTATACCTGAAAGAACCCTTTTGGGTTAGTCTTCGAATCCCTTGCGACCTTAGCCTCATAATCCCTTTTTGCTTTTCTTATCCTTTTTTTATTTCTCTCTTTAATTGAAAATATTGATTTCTTATCTGTTCATCCCTCTTTTGATACGCCTATATATGCCTCTCTTTTGACCAATGAGATGTTTTAATTTATTGTTCATCCATTTAGGATCATTTTTGTTAGATCTAATTTCCCTACTTGGAACAAAAGTTGTCTGGGCAGCTAGAACTACGCTCTGGAAAACGTCATATTGGCAACCAAAACCACCTACCTGACCCATAGTCAGGTCATCCCAATTTAGCCCACCTAGGTAATTTCTCAGCCCCATGAAGTCGGCTAAGCGAAAGTAGAGAACAGGGACTTGATTGCAGTTACCTGGGTAATTCCATGATATATTGAAACTAAGTGATTTGTGATCGCTTTCCCCAAGCTCTTCATTAACCTCAAGATTATTAATTAGTGATTCTTTGTTGGCAAGAACCAAATCAAGCAAGTTGCTACCTCTAGTTGGTTCTGTCACAAACTGTTTTAAAAAACAGTCCTGAACCGTATCAAGAAAGTCACTAGACTCAAGATTACCTGTAACATTGTTCCAATCAATTTGTCTAAAGTTAAAAATCTCCCATTAACACAACATTTTCATATCTAGACGAATTATGAATTTCGTCCCATAGCAGCTTACTGCGCTCCCTATCCAGGCTTGGGGGCCTGTAAATCACACCCAAAATTAATTTTTCACGACCATCGAGAAACTGTAGCCAAACAGATTCTGTGTCCGATGTTTCTAATCTTATATCTTGTCTAACACAACAATTTAATCTGACATACATCGTTACTCCACCACCCTTCCTGTTGACCCTATCAGTTTATATCCCTGTATTTGCACTTCAGGTTGAACCAGGTCTCTGTTATAGCAATAATATCTATATTACCCGCACTTGCAAGTAATCTTAGCTCATCTATCTTATTTCTTAGACTCCTTCTATTTGTATAGTAAACCTACTTCTCTGTAGAGCTCCACCGATCTCCTGGATATTTTCTCGGTTTCCTCAGTCAGAATGATAACAAATTCCCACTCTAGACAGCATACTCCACCAATATTCAAAAGTCTCAAACTACTCACCGTAAAGAACATTCATACTTACTCTTGTGCCTACTACATATATAAAACTTTACACTCTAATATAAACCCTCTGCTCAAAACTCTCCTCACCAACTTTAATAGGACCCATGACCACAACACAAGACACAGATCACTTTTTGATATACCCCGTGTTCATATCAACCTATGTAAAAACTCTATGCACATAAAGGGCCCCAGAATCTGGAATTCATTACCAGTAAATATTAAGATAATCTTGTCTGAAAATCAATTTAAGACTCAACTCAAAAACCACCTACTCACCCAAAACTAAATGATCATACTATAAACTACTTTGACAAATGCTCATTATTGCTTTCCTATACGATAATCTCAATTTTTAATAATATGTTACTATTATGTTACCCCCTATTCATATTATAAGTTAATGTCAAAAATGCTCAATGTTATTTTCCTTAAGATAATCTCAATTCCATATTATCATTCAAGAATCTTAACACCTGTAATAATCAAATATCTAATATCATTATATAATAATTTAAACAGTCAAATTTCATCATATTGTAATTTTGAAAATAATTTTTAACTAGAATAAACTCAATAAATTTCTCTAATATTAAGTACATAGTTTTTAAGGACTAGAATAAGCTGCCCCTAATGCCATGGCATGTCAGTGGCTCTCCTTGCACTCAATTTACATTGTGACTACCGATACCTATGTAATCTGCAATCTGCAATGAAATAAAATTTGTTTGTTTGTTGTTTGTTTGTTATATGTAGGTGGGACCTTCGTGTACTACCTGCCTGTTCCATCGCTTCATTATCAGGATGGCATTTGCTGCTTTCCATCGTCCTGACATTTGCTAGACAATGTAGTGGCACTACGCAGGAGAGAGGCAGAAACCAGTGGCACCATGCTTGGTTTGTTGGTTGATTAATTAGTGGGGGTTTCAAGCCTATTGACACGCGGTGGTCATTAAGGCTGTTTACCTTGAACACTTGTCAGTGCTGCATAACCCTTCTGGGACCCTTTTCATCTGAAGAGCGTCTGTGTATATACTGAGACACACACCTCTCGGTGTATATACTGAGACACACACCTCTCGGTGTATATACTGAGACACACACCTCTCGGTGTATATACTGAGACACACACCTCTCGGTGTATATGTGAGTCTTACAACACTCTCGGTGTAGTACTGAGACACACACCTCTCGGTGTATATACTGAGACACACACCTCTCGGTGTATATACTGAGACACACACCTCTCGGTGTATATACTGAGACACACACCTCTCGGTGTATATACTGAGACACACACCTCTCGGTGTATATACTGAGACACACACTCTCGGTGTATATCTGAGACACACACTCTCGGTGTATATACTGAGACACACACCTCTCGGTGTATATACTGAGACACACACCTCTCGGTGTATATATGAGACACACCTCTCGGTGTATATACTGAGACACACACTCTCGGTGTATATACTGAGATACACACCTCTCGGTGTATATACTGAGACACACACCTCTCGGTGTATATACTGAGACACACACACCTCTCGGTGTATATACTGAGACACACACCTCTCGGTGTATATACTGAGACACACACCTCTCGGTGTATATACTGAGACACACCTCTCGGTGTATATACTGAGACACACCTCTCGGTGTATATACTGAGACACACCTCTCGGTGTATATACTGAGACACACCTCTCGGTGTATATACTGAGACACACCTCTCGGTGTATATACTGAGACACATACCTCTCGGTGTATATACTGAGACACACCTCTCGGTGTATATACTGAGACACACCTCTCGGTGTATATACTGAGACACACACCTCTCGGTGTATATACTGAGACACACACCTCTCGGTGTATATACTGAGACACACACCTCTCGGTGTATATACTGAGACACACACCTCTCGGTGTATATACTGAGACACACACCTCTCGGTGTATATAGCCTGTGAGTTCTTGCACGAATATAAACAACTATTCTAACATTTTAGTACAAACTGAAAAAAATGGTGTAAAATAAAATTTTGTAACAAATGTAAAAATTATATTAAATATTAGTTAGTCTTTAAAATCCAAAATGCGGAATAAAAGAGAATTGTCAAGCAAAATGTTTGAAAATATCATGCAGTTTTGTGCTCCAATATTGCTTGCTGAAATATGGTCAAATTTTATTATTTTTATGAACATAAATATCTCGTATGGTTTCACAGTTTCAGTGGAAAACAATTTTAATATTTAAAAAAAAAATCATTGATAAATTATTTGCATCAGTTATAGCATTGAACAATAATACTCATAGAAACGCATGTGCTTACAGAGACATACAGAAACACCATGTATATACCTGGGTAGGTTTCTCACACAGTGTGTATAAACATGGCTGAGTTAACACCCCAACTTCCCGCAGCATCCCCATCTCTACTCCCCCCTCCCTTACCCACCTCACTCCCCCCCTACCCCACCACTACTCCCCGCCCTACCACCTCTCTCCCCGCCCCTACCCTTCTCAACTCTCCCCGCCCCTACCCCACCTCTACTCTCCCTCCCTTACCCTCATCAACTCTCCCCGCCCCTACCCCACCTCTACTCCCCCCCCTACCCTTCATCAACTCCCCCACCACCTCACTTCCCTCCCACCCTTCATCAACATCCCGCCTACCCACTCTACTCTCACTCCTTACTTATCAATTCCGCCACTAACCCACTATTCCCTACCCTTAATCACTCCCGCCACCCCACCCTACCGCCACCCTCTAGCCCGCACCATTCCATCATCAATGTACAAAACACTTGATAATAGGAACTAGCTTAATACAGGGTACAAATGTCATCTCTCCAAACAGACAGACACACAAAGAAGAGGCCCACGATCCGCAAGAAAGAAGGCTGAGGACGAAAGGGGACAGGAATGTATACCTAGATCGGGACAGAAGCGAAGAAAGGAGGCGAAAGAGCAGATAGAAGGCAAGGGGGAGACAGCGAGATGGAGGCGCCCAAGTGACAACCCACTGGAAGTCCACGGTGGGCCTCAAATCACAAAAACCCGACGACAACAACACACTTTAACACCACACACACTCATCAGTCCCCCTGTCCCCACCCCAGCAAACCAAAACCCACCATCACAGCTACCCCCACCCCCACCACAAACTCCACCCTATCAACCCATACCCCAACCATACAATCCCCCATCCATGCTGCAACCCCTATGGGCACCCCGCCCACACCCCCAACCCACCAAGATCTCCCCAGGGACACAGTATTGGAAACAAGGTTGAATGTTTGGTACACAAACGCGGATGGAATTACGAATAAGTATGAAGAGTGGAATGAAAGAATAGGTGAGGTGTCCCCAGACATCCTAGCTGTCACAGAAACTAAACTAAAGAGACAGTATCAGATGCAATCTTCCCACAGGGATATCAGATCCTGAGGGATAGCAGGAGCAGGGAGGGGGTCTCACTGCTTGTGGAACGTGAGATTCGAGGAAATGGAAGGAATGGAGGTGTGTAGAGAAAGGGACTTCATAGTAGGTACCATCCAGTCTGGGGAGCACAAGATAATCATTGCAGTGATGTATAACCCACCACAGAACTGCAGGAGGCCAGGTGAGGAATATGATGAGAACAACAGAGCGATGGTGGACACTCTGGTGGAGGTGGCAAGAAAAGCGCACATGAACAGAGCGAAGCTACTGGTCATGGGCGATTTCAACCACAGGGAGATCGACTGGGAGAACCAAGAACCACGTGGGGGTCCAGAAACTTGGAGAGCCAAGATGATGGACGCAGTACTGGAAAACCTGATGCACCAGCATGTCAGGGACACGACCAGAGTGAGAGGAGAAGATGAACCAGCAAGACTGGACCTTGTATTCACCCTGAACAGCTCAGATATTGAAGACATAACACACGAGTGCCCCCTGGGAGCCAGTGACCATATGGTGCTGAGCTTTGAGTACATTGTAGAGCTACAGGTGGAGAGGGAAAACGGTACCGAAAGAGACAAACCAGACTTTAAAAGAGGAAACTACACAGGCATGAGGAATTTCCTGCAGGAGGTTCAGTGGGAAAGGGAAATGGACGGACAGACAATAAATGAAATGATGGAATACGTAGGGGCAAAGTCCAAGGAGGCAGAGGAACGGTTTATACCCAGAGGAAAAAGATTAAACGGGAAGGCCAGAAAGAGCCCCTGGTTTACCCAAAGGTGCAGGGAGGCAAAGACTCAGAGTGTCAGAGAATGGAAAAGGTACAGAAGGCAAAGAACCCAAGTAAACAAAGAGATTAGTAGAAGAGCTAGAAATGAGTATGCACAGGTACGGAGGGAGGCCCAGAAACAGTACGAAAATGACATAGCATCGAAAGTTAAGTCCGACCCGAAACTGATGTACAGTCACATCAGAAGGAAGACAACAGTTTAAGACCAGGTGATAAGGCTGAGGAGAGAAGATGGGGAACTCACAAGTAACGATCAAGAGGTATGTGAGGAGCTCAATTTGAGGTTTAAGGAAGTATTCACAGTGGAGGAAGGAAGGCAGCTGGGTAGACAGGACGGGGTGCATCACCAACAAGGGATGTATCAAGTGCTAGAGGGCATATAAACAACTGGAATGGATCAGGGAATGGATCAGGAATGGATCAGGGAATACCTCACAGGGAGGCAACAATGGGTCATGGTGCGTGATGAGGTATTACAGTGGACGCCTGTGACGAGTGGCGTACCGCAGGGGTCAGTCCTAGGACCAGTGTTATTCTTGGTATATGTAAATGACATGACGGATGGGATAGACTCAGAAGTGTCTCTGTTCGCAGATGATGTGAAATTAATGAGGAGAATCACATCGGAGGAGGACCAAGCAGGACTTCAAACAGACCTGGACAAGCTTGACATCTGGTCTCGCAACTGGCTTCTCGAATTCAATCCCACCAAATGCAAAGTCATGAAGATCGGAGAAGGACAAAGAAGACCGCTGACAGAGTACAGGCTAGGCGGACAAAGACTACAAACCTCAGCAAAGGAGAAAGACCTTGGGGTGAGTATAACGCCAAGCACGTCTCCGGAGGCACACATCAACCAGATAACTGCGGCAGCATATGGGCGACTGGCAAACCTAAGGTTAGCGTTCCGTTACCTTAACAAGGAATCGTTCAAGACACTGTACACCGTGTACGTCAGGCCCATACTAGAATATGCAGCACCAGTCTGGAACCCACACCTGGTCAAGCACGTAAAGAAACTAGAGAAAGTGCAAAGGTTTGCAACAAGGTTAGTTCCACAACACAGGGGTCTGTCCGTTGAAGAGAGGTTGAGGGAAATAGGACTAACAACACTGGAGGAAAGAAGGGTCAGAGGAGACATGATAACGACATACAAAATACTGCGGGGAATCGACAAGGTAGACAGTGACAGGATGTTCCAGAGAGGGAATACAGAAACAAGGGGACACAACTGGAAGTTGAAGACTCAGATGAGTCAAAGGGATGTTAGGAAGCATTTCTTCAGCTACAGAGTAGTCAGGAAGTGGAATAGTCTAGAGAAAGGTATAGTGGAGGCAGGAACCATACATAGTTTTAAGACGAGGTATGATAAAGCTCATGGAGCAGGGAGAGCAGAGACCCAGTAGCGGACAGCGAAGAGACGGGGCCAGGAGCTGAGTCTCGACCCCTGCAACCACAATTAGGTGAGTACAATTAGGTGAGTACACAAACACGCAGGGAGAGTGACCCAGTAGAGGCGGGGCCAGGAGCTATGACTCGACCCCTGCAACCACAACTAGGTGAGTACAACTAGGTGAGTACAGACACACACACAGACACACACACGCCCCGATGGCATGGTGGCTAGCGCTCTTGCTTCACGCACAGAGGGCCCGGGTTCAATTCCCGGCGGGGCCGAAACATTTCGAAGTGTTTCGTTACCACACACACACACACACACACACACACACACACAGTTTGTGCGGAGACAGAAAGGACTCCGGGATGTCAGAATAGAGGGGACACTAAAAAGGAATATGCCAGCAAGTGCTGGGTGAAATACACACAACCGAGGAGGTGGTGAAGAAGCTAAGTGAATTTGATACCTCAAAGGCGGTGGGACAGGACAATATATCTCCGTGGGTCCTTAGAGAAGGAGCAGAGACGCTGTTTGTACCCTAACAACAATCTTCAACACATCCATTGAAACTGGGTAATTTCCTGAGGTATGGAAGATGGCAAATGTAGTCCCCATTTTTAAGAAAGCAGACAGACACGAGTCATTAAACTATAGACCAGTGTCACTGACATATATAGTATGCAGAGTCATGGAGAAGATTATCAGGAGGAGAGTGGTGGAGCACCTAGAATGGAACAAGCTTATAAACGACAACCATCACGGATTTAGGGAAGGAAAATCCTGTGTCACAAACCAACGGGAGTTTTATGACAAGGTAATGGAATTAAGACACGAGAGAGAAGGGTGGGTAGATTGCACACACACACACACACACACACACAGGAGAGAGGAGAGGAGAGGATGAACCAGCGAGACTGGACCTAGTATTCACCTTGAGTAGCACAAATATTGTGGACATCACATATGAAAGACCCCTTGGGGCCAGTGATCATGTAGTTCTAAGCTTCGAATACATAGCAGAGTTACAAGTGGAGGGGAAAGCAGGAAGGGCCGAACGAACGAAGCCAAACTACAAGAAAGTGTACTGTCCCACTGCACAGAGTTCAGTGGGTCAGAGAGCTGGCAGGAAAGTCAGTAAACGAGATGACGGAATATATGACAATATGCAAGGAAGCTGAGAAGTTTGTATCCAAGGGTAACAGGAATAACGAAAAAGCCAGGATTATCCCGTGGTTCACCCAAAGGTGCAGAGAAGCCAAAACCAAGTGTGCTAGGAAATGGAAGAAGTATAGAAGGCAAAGGACCCAGTCGTAGAGCCAGAAATGAATATGCACAGGTAAGAAGGGAGGCCCAAAGACAATACGAGAATGACATAGTAGCGAAAGCCAAACCTGACCCAAAGCTGTTGTACAGCCACATCAGGAGGAGAACAGTCAAGAACCAGGTAATCAGGCTAACGAAGGAAGGAGGGGAGGTCACAAGAAATGACCGCCTAGTGTGTGAGGAGCTCAACATGAGATTCAAAGAAGTGTTCACAGAGACAGAAGGGCCTCCAGAAAGGCGGAGAGGTGGGTACACTATCAGGTGTTGGACACAATACATACAACTGAGGAGGAAGTGAAGAGGCTGCTAAGCGAGCTAGATACCTCAAAGGCGATGGGGCCCGATAACATTTCTCCATGAGTCGTGAGAGAGGGAGCAGAGGCGCTGTGTGTACCACTAACAACAATATTCAACACATCTATCGAAACAGGGCGACTACCTAAGGTATGGAAGACAGCAAATGTAGTCCCAATTTAAAAAAAAAAGGAGACAGACATGAAGCACTAAACTACAGACCAGTGTCACTGACAAGTATAGTATGCAAAGTCATGGAGAAGATTATCAGGAGAAGAGAGGTGGAGCACCTAGAAAGGAAAAAAT
The DNA here is from genome assembly GCA_009830355.1 of Cherax destructor. Lineage (NCBI taxonomy): Eukaryota > Metazoa > Arthropoda > Malacostraca > Decapoda > Parastacidae > Cherax > Cherax destructor. The sequence goes on along the minus strand of WNWK01008196.1, from coordinate 53,468 downwards.
AGCTGTGAAGAGGATATATCTGTTGTTTCATCCATCTGAATTTGCACTAACTCTACCTATTTTATCTTTCTCAACACTGGATCACGAATGTCTTCTCACATGTCTGAGATTCATGATTTAACCATCATTTGACAAGGACACAACTTGACTCCCCATAGACCAGACGAATCTTAGACATGATGCAAAGCTTCATTAAGATCTCTCTAATATTATGTGGCTTTTTGGAACTTACCATCATCAGAGACACTTAATATGATGACTCAGTAATACTTTGTTTTTACTGGCAGAATGATCTGTCTAGTCTAATTTTCAAACCAGCTCATCTTGCTCTGAAGTCCCCTGGATGAAGTTTGGTAAATGAAAATGAGATTTATTGACTTCATAGAGTCATTGCACAAATAATACACTGGAAATTGAAGGCTATCTTTCGTTAAGTATATAAACCCATTAATCATATTACATTTTCATTGTTGCAGGATCCCCTGACATACTATAGCAAAGTATAAACTTTATTATAATATAAACCTAATACACTACTTTCCATCCTTCTGTGGACCACCTTGGAACAAGCCATGGACCACTAGTGGACCAGAGGTTAAGAGCCGCTCCAGCAAGTCTATTACATTTTAAACTTACTGCCAATATATTTATAAATAAGATACAATATAAGGAATTGACTTTAAAATACTAGTGTATATATTGTGTTCAAACTTACTGCACTAGTCTGGTGCCTCTGAACAATAAGTCGTTGCAGACAAAACGTCAACAACTCTCGCACTGTATTGATGTTCTCAGTTGAGAGCAGCAATACTCTCCCAGAGCTCAATTCTCTCCATGTAGGAAAAAAGTAATAATAGCGAACGACATGACTCAATACAAAGGATCACACTGCCTTGTGAGACGTGGATTCCACTGGAAGGTAATTGGCAGAACTCCCTAGGTAGTGCTTCCTCCACCTGGAGCGCTGCAAGAAGGATTGCCTCCACTGTTGTCGCTTCGGTGATGATGAGCATCACAGGGCAACACGGGAGCCACGTCCACTTTATCAGCTTCTGGAAAACATTTCATCTTGAAGATATAATTTTTTTCTCCTCGTCTCGAAAAACATCTTACGTTGCCAGTCCTCGAAAACACCATCAAATATTACTCACTTGTTTAGCGTGATGGTGGGACTATGCACAGGGTTCTTAACTCCATAACTCATTAAAACTTGTTAATAATTAGTTGTGTTATCGCGCATTCAGGTAGAAGCACTCAGGCAACTTAGTTGCTTTCAGCAGTGTAGACGGGAAAGCAAATACTGTGGTCACTCTCACACACACACACACACGGAGCAGGGAGAGCAGAGACCCAGTAGCAGACAGCGAAGAGGCGGGGCCAGGAGCTGAGTCTCGACCCCTGCAACAACAATTAGGTGAGTACACACACACACACACAGCCGTGAAGATTATCAGGAGAAGAGTGGTGGAGCACCTACAAAGGAATGAGCTTACGCACGACAACAAGCACGGTTTCAGGGAAGGAAATCCTGTGCCATAAACCTACTAGAGTTTTACGACAAGGTGACGGAAGTAAGAGAGAAAGAGAGGTGGGTAGATTGCATTTTCTTGGACTGTAAGAAGGCTTTCGACACAGTTCCACACAATAGATTAGTGCAAAAGCTGGAAGATCAAGCAGGTATAACAGGAAAGGCACTGCAATAGATCAGAAAATACCTGACAGGAAGGCAACGAGTCATGGTACGTGATGAGGTGTCAGAGTGGGCAACTGTCAGTCTTAGGACCGTTGCTGTTTCTGGTATATGTAAATATTTACTTCAAGTACATGTACATGGTATAGAGGCCTAGCTGACATCAATGATAGTTTACTATATAGGAAGCCCCTTGTTATGCAGAGCATTTTCGGGAAATCAGGTCAATTTTTATCCCAGGATGCGACCCACACCATTCGACTAACACCCAGGAACCCATTTTACTGATGGGTGAACATGAACAGCACATGTAAGGAAATACGCCCAGTGTTTCCACCCTTGCCGGAAATCGAATCCGGGACCTCAGCGTGTGAAGCAAGAGCTTTGCCTACCAGAGCCTACAAACCTCACTTAAGGAAAAGGATCTTGGGGTGAGTATAACACTGGGTACATTTCCTGAGGCGCACATCAACCAAATAACTGCTGCAGCATACAGACGCCTGGCAAACCTAAGAACAGCATTCCGACATCTTAATAAGGAGTCATTCAGGATCCTGTACACTGTGTACGTTAGGCCCGTACTAGGTATCAGCGCCAGTTTGGAACCTTCACTTAGCCAAGCATGTAAGGAAACTAGAGAAAGTGCAAAAGTTTGCAATAAGACTAGTCCCGGAGCTAAGGGGTATGTCCTACGAGGAGAGGTTACGGGAAATCGACCTGACGACACTGGAAGACAGGAAAGATAGAGGGGATATAATAACGACATATAAAATACTGAGAGGAATCGACAAGGTGGACAGAGGCAGAATGTTCCAGAGGTGGGACATAGCAGAAAATGGTCACAGTTGGAAGTTGAAGACTCAGATGAACCACAGGGATGTTAGAAAGTATTTCTTCAGTCACAGAGTTGTCAGGAAGTGGAACAGTCTGGGAAGTGATGTAGTGGAGGCAGGATCCATACACAGCTTTAAGAAGAGATATGATAAAGCTCATGGATTACACACACACACACACACACACACAGCTTACACTGTTCCTATTACCGTAATTTTACCTCGTATCAAACCATGTGATACACTGCTCTGGTCCACTTAGATAAAACCTTGGCTGGTATCCAGGTCACCTCCATACTGTACACAGCTCAATATTAACCTGAAGATTATTTATTAAAGATTCCTTGTTAGCAAGAAGCAAGTTGGTTCTGTCACAAACTGCTTTTAAAAAACAGGTATCCCGATCACTTTCAGATGGTAGACAGTGGGTCTCAGGTGGAAACAAGGAACTTTCTGATATATTACAATATTATTTTCCGGAAACACCTCTCTCTTACAAGTCTATACATTATATCTTTCAATTTATCAGAGGTCTGTTAACTGACTCACTCACAGGTTCTTATAAATGACTGAATTCTATCTATCGTCACGTTTGTGGCTATTTGATGGAGATCTATACCTTGGAGCTACTACGTGAGGGAGAACTTCTACATCATAGTGAGGGAGAAGATGCCTGAGCAGGTGTGGCAGGTGTCTTGATGCTGCGGAGGCGCAGGTGTGTGAAGTACAGTCCTCCTGAGGAGGCGCAGGTGTGGGTGGTGCCTTGATCCTGAGGACGCGCAGGTGTGGGGAGCACAGTCCTCCTGAGGAGGCGCAGGTGTGGGTTGTGCCTTTATCCTGAGGACGCGCAGGTGTGGGAAGCACAGTCCTCCTGAGGAGTCGCAGGTGTGGTGCCAGTTAAGACAGCTCCTGCGACAAATAAGCAAACGCTAACCTGCCCTCTGGCGTCGTCGTTCGTATAGTTGTTTCATTGTAATTGTTTACAGTGAGAGCTTCTCACAACATTGTTATTGTTGTTTACAGTGAGAGCTTCTCACAACATTGTTATTGTTGTTTACAGTGAGAGCTTCTCACAACATTGTTATTGTTGTTTACAGTGAGAGCTTCTCACAACATTGTTATTGCTGTTTACAGTGAGAGCTTCTCACAACATTGTTATTGTTGTTTACAGTGAGAGCTTCTCACAACATTGTTATTGTTGTTTACAGTGAGAGCTTCTCACAACATTGTTATTGTTGTTTACAGTGAGAGCTTCTCACAACATTGTTATTGTTGTTTACAGTGAGAGCTTCTCACAGCATTGTTATTGCTGTTTACAGTGAGAGCTTCTCACAACATTGTTATTGCTGTTTACAGTGAGAGTTTCTCACAACATTGTTATTGCTGTTTACAGTGAGAGTTTCTCACAACATTGTTATTGTTGTTTACAGTGAGACTTCTCACAACATTGTTATGTTGTTTACAGTGAGAGCTTCTCACAACATTGTTATTGCTGTTTACAGTGAGAGCTTCTCACAACATTGTTATTGCTGTTTACAGTGAGAGCTTCTCACAACATTGTTATTGCTGTTTACAGTGAGAGTTTCTCACAACACTGTTATTGTTGTTTACAGTGAGAGCTTCTCACAACATTGTTATTGCTGTTTACAGTGAGAGTTTCTCACAACATTGTTATTGTTGTTTACAGTGAGAGCTTCTCACAACATTGTTATTGTTGTTTACAGTGAGAGCTTCTCACAACATTGTTATTGCTGTTTACAGTGAGAGTTTCTCACAACATTGTTATTGTTGTTTACAGTGAGAGCTTCTCACAACATTGTTATTGTTGTTTACAGTGAGAGCTTCTCACAACATTGTTATTGCTGTTTACAGTGAGAGCTTCTCACAACATTGTTATTGCTGTTTACAGTGAGTTTCTCACAACATTGTTATTGCTGTTTACAGTGGGGCTTCTCACAACATTGTTATTGTTGTTTACAGTGAGAGCTTCTCACAACATTGTTATTGTTGTTTACAGTGAGAGCTTCTCACAACATTGTTATGCTGTTTACAGTGAGAGCTTCTCACAACATTGTTATTGCTGTTTACAGTGAGAACTTCTCATAACATCACGTGGTGAGAAAATTTAGAGGTTCCTACTTTAAATAAAATGTCTAAGGATAAGTTAGATTTCTTGAGCGTTAAACTGTATATAGTTATTACAGAGGTAACGTACATATTAACATATAATTCTACAGAAATATTCCTTTGGCAGTTTGATCTGCAAGAAACATGGGAGAGAGAGAGAGAGGAGAGAGAGAGAGAGAGAGAGAGAGAGAGAGAGAGAGAGAGAGACTGATTGACTTTTTGTGTGTGAACTCACCTAATTGTGGTTGGAGGGGTCGATTCATAGCTCATGGCCCCGCCTCTTCACTGGTCGCTACCAGGTCCGCTCTCTCTCGGCTCCATGAGTTTTATCATACCTCTTCTTAGAGCTATGTATGGATCCTGCCCCCACTACATCACTCTCCAGATTGTTCCACTTCCTGACAACTCTATGACTGAAGGAATACTTTCTAACATCCCTGTGACTCATCTGAGTCTTCAACTTCAAACTGTGACCCCTTGTTGTTGTGTCCCATCTCTGAAACATCCTGTCTCTGTTCGCCTTGTCAATTTCTCTCAGTATTTTATATGTCGTTATCATGTCCTCCCTATCCCTTTTGTCCTCCAGTGTCGTCAGGTCGATTACCTTTAACCTCTCCTAGTAGGACATACCCTTAGCTCTGAGGCTAGTCATGTTGCAAACCTTTGCACTTTCTCCAATTTCTTGAAGTGCTTGACCAGGTGTGGATTCCAAACAGGTGTTGCATACTCCAGTATGGGCCTGACGTACACTATGTACAGAGTATGAACGATTCCTTACTGAGGTATCGAATTGCTATTTTTAGGTTTGCCAGGCGCCCATATGCTGCGGCAGTTATTTGGTTGATGTACACCTCAAGAGATGTGATCGGTATTATACTCACCCCAATATCCTTTTCCTTGAGTGAGGTTTGCAGTCTTTGGCCCCCTAGCCTGTACTCTGTCTGAGGTCCTCTTTGCCCTTCCCCAATCTTCATGACTTTGCACTTGATTGGGTTAAACTCCAGGAGCCAGTTGCTGGACCAGGCTTGGAGCCTGTGCAGATTCCTTTGCAATCTTGCAATCTTGAAATTTGCTCGTTAGCTTCACATCGCCTGCAAACAGAGACACTTTTGAATGTCAAAGTTGCTTGTGGCCTGGTAGGCAAAGCTATTGCTTCACACGCTGAGGGCCCGGGTTCGATTTCCGGCAAGGGTGGAAACATGGGCGTATTTCCTTACATGTGTTGTTCATGTTCACCCATCAGTAAAATGGGTTCCTGGGTGTTAGTCAAATGGTGTGGGTCGCATCCTGGGATAAAAATTGACCTGATTTCCCGAAAATGCTCTGCATAACAAGGGCTTCCTATATAGTAAACTATCATTGATGTCAGCTAGGCCTCTATACCATGTACATGTACTTGAAGTAAATATTTACATATACCAGAAACAGCACCGGTCCTAAAACTGATCCTAAGACTGACAGTTGCCCACTCTGACACCTCATCACGTACCATGACTCGTTGCATTCCTGTCAAAAATTTTCTGATCTATTGCAGTGCCTTTCCTGTTATACCTGCTTGATCTTCCAGCTTTTGCACTAATCTCTTGTGTGGAACTGTGTCGAAAGCCTTCTTACAGTCCAAGAAAATGCAATCTACCCACCTCTCTTTCTCTCTTACTTCCGTCACCTTGTCGTAAAACTCTAGTAGGTTTATGGCACAGGATTTCCTTCCCTGAAACCGTGCTTGTTGTCGTGCGTAAGCTCATTCCTTTGTAGGTGCTCCACCACTCTTCTCCTGATAATCTTCACGGCTGTGTGTGTGTGTGTGTACTCACCTAATTGTGGTTGCAGGGGTCGAGACTCAGCTCCTGGCCCCGCCTCTTCGCTGTCTGCTACTGGGTCTCTGCTCTCCCTGCTCCGTGTGTGTGTGAGAGTGACCACAGTATTTGCTTTCCCGTCTACACTGCTGAAAGCAACTAAGTTGCCTGAGTGCTTCTACCTGAATGCGCGATAACACAACTAATTATTAACAAGTTTTAATGAGTTATGGAGTTAAGAACCCTGTGCATAGTCCCACCATCACGCTAAACAAGTGAGTAATATTTGATGGTGTTTTCGAGGACTGGCAACGTAAGATGTTTTTCGAGCCGAGGAAAAAAATTATATCTTCAAGATGAAATGTTTTCCAGAAGCTGATAAAGTGGACGTGGCTCCCGTGTTGCCCTGTGATGCTCATCATCACCGAAGCGACAACAGTGGAGGCAATCCTTCTTGCAGCGCTCCAGGTGGAGGAAGCACTACCTAGGGAGTTCTGCCAATTACCTTCCAGTGGAATCCACGTCTCACAAGGCAGTGTGATCCTTTGTATTGAGTCATGTCCTTCGCTATTATTACTTTTTTCCTACATGGAGAGAATTGAGCTCTGGGAGAGTATTGCTGCTCTCAACTGAGAACATCAATACAGTGCGGGAGTTGTTGACGTTTTGTCTGCAACGACTTATTGTTCAGAGGCACCAGACTAGTGCAGTAAGTTTGAACACAATATATACACTAGTATTTTAAAGTCAATTCCTTATATTGTATCTTATTTATAAATATATTGGCAGTAAGTTTAAAATGTAATAGACTTGCTGGAGTGGCTCTTAACCTCTGGTCCACTAGTGGTCCATGGCTTGTTCCAAGGTGGTCCACAGAAGGATGGAAAGTAGTGTATTAGGTTTATATTATAATAAAGTTTATACTTTGCTACAGTATGTCAGGGGATCCTGCAACAATGAAAATGTAATATGATTAATGGGTTTATATACTTAACGAAAGATAGCCTTCAATTTCCAGTGTATTATTTGTGCAATGACTCTATGAAGTCAATAAATCTCATTTTCATTTACCAAACTTCATCCAGGGGACTTCAGAGCAAGATGAGCTGGTTTGAAAATTAGACTAGACAGATCATTCTGCCAGTAAAAACAAAGTATTACTGAGTCATCATATTAAGTGTCTCTGATGATGGTAAGTTCCAAAAAGCCACATAATATTAGAGAGATCTTAATGAAGCTTTGCATCATGTCTAAGATTCGTCTGGTCTATGGGGAGTCAAGTTGTGTCCTTGTCAAATGATGGTTAAATCATGAATCTCAGACATGTGAGAAGACATTCGTGATCCAGTGTTGAGAAAGATAAAATAGGCAGAGTTAGTGCCAATTCAGGTGGATGAAACAACAGATATATCCTCTTCACAGCTTTTTTTTTCTGCTATGAGTATGAACATTCAATAGAGAGGATATATCTCCTTTGCTACCTACTTTAAACAACTACTGATGCTGAGTGTTATGAGCTTAGGTTCAGTAGTTTTTAAAGCGGTAGACCTCTCATGGGGTCAGCTCTCTGGGGTTTGTACTGATGGTGATCCTGCAGTGCATGGTTCACCATCAGAATTCATCCATTTGGTTAAAGAGAAAACTCTAATGTTGAAGATACTCAGTGCATGATTTATCGTGAGGCACCTGAGTCCATGACTTTTCCTCAGACTTCTCCATGGTGTTGCAAACTGCCATAAAGATTGTGTACTACATCAAAGGTCACTCAGCACACGACTATTTAAAAAAAAAATTCCAGGATCTAGATTTAACTCAGAATCAATTGTTTAACAAGTAACCTTTGCTTGTCCAAAGGTGTCATTTTATCTAACTTCAGTCAGTGAAAGTTTCGTGCTATCTCTTGCTTAATTTACCTATATTTTTCAGTCACTGAATGAATTAAATCTGAAGCTTAAGGAAGACAATAATTAACTTCACTATGGATTATATTTCACTGCCAATTTTGAACTCCGGAAGAGCTCAAGATTGGCATCCCCTCGAGGGAGGTTCCTTGACGCTGGTGAGGGGCTCTTGATCTACGGAATTGTATCTGTGTTCCAGTTCCCTGAATTAAGCCTGAATACCTTCCATTTTCCCCACAGGAGTTGTATAATCCTATGGGTTTAGCGCTTCCCCGTGATTATAATAATAATAATAATAATAATAATAATAATAATAATAATAATAATAATCAAGATTGACAATGAAATATGATACACAGAGTTCAAGACTTAATTCCTATTAAATAGCTTTTGCATGACATCAAAGAGCATCTGCAACACTTGCCCTGCAACACTTGCCCTGCAACACTTGCCCTGCAACACTTGCCCTGCAACACTTGCCTATAACAAAGGTTGATGCTGTAGCCATGACTGTTACAAAATATCCTTCCAGATGTCGGGTACATGATTTGCCTGACGAGATACAGGAAGAGTTCTTGAACCTCATTAATGAGAGTACCACCAAGAACAGGTTTACACAACAACAACTTGGCACATTTGGGGTGAAGACAAGCAAAGTTTATTGCCAGGTTGACCGTCTTGCTTTGACAACTCTGCCATGATTTTCATCAACATACCTTTGTGAGTCTTGAGTTCTCAACACTACTGGCAATGAAGACGCAACTCTGATCTAAGTTCAATGTTGAATCTGATCTTCCTTGTGCCCTCTCTACCACCCTGGCTCACTCTACTTATGTCTTTCTCACCATTCTTACATCTTTATCACATCCGCATTTCCTTTTTATTACATCCTCCTTTCATTTCCTTTCACCTTCCTTCCTCTCATCTTCCTACTTTCCTTCCTCTCACCTTCCTTTCCCTCACCTTCCTTTCCTCTCACCTTCCTTTCCTCTCACCTTCCTCTTCCTCCTCACCTCTTCTTCCTCTCACTCTTCCTTTTCTCTCTCACCCTTCCTTCTCTCACCCTTCCCTTCTCACCCTTCCTTTTCTCACCTCTCTCCACTATCCTCATTCTTTCTCACCCTTCCTATCTCTCACCTTATCTGTTCCTCCCTACCCCAGTTCTCTTGTTTCCTGTCTTCTAACCCTTCCTATCTTCTCACCCTTCCTATCTTCTCACCCTTCCCCCTTTCTTTTCACACTACTTTTTACCAAAAGAATAATTATGGAAATAATTAATGGTTCTATTTGGTCATGTAAAGTTGTCACTGAAATGTGAAGAATAAAATCAGTGATAAAAAAAAAATGTATTTTAATCCTATTGTTTTGTATCGATTTTTTTTCTAGTAAGATTTCCGTATATAATTTGTTCTTGAATGTATTTTGGAATCTATAAAATATTGACATAGAGTTGGGTGGTCCTCAGATACACGGTTCTTCTTTAAGTGGTACACAAAAAAACATTATGAACCACTGTTATTGAGAATTTGTTTTTATGAAAAAGATTTGGTTATATGTCTGTTACTTTTAAAGATTTAATAATAACTTATAAGCAGGTGCAGGGTGAACACTAAATAAGCAGGTAGGTGCAGGGTGAACACTAAATAACAGGTAGGTGCAGGGTGAACACTAAATAAGCAGGTAGGTGCAGGGTGAACACTAAATAAGCAGGTAGGTGCAGGGTGAACACTAAATAAGCAGGTAGGTGCAGGGTGAACACTAAATAAGCAGGTAGGTGCAGGGTGAACACTAAATAAGCAGGTAGGTGCAGGGTGAACTAAATAAGCAGGTAGGTGCAGGGTGAACTAAATAAGCAGGTAGGTGCAGGGTGAACACTAAATAAGCAGGTAGGTGCGGGGTGAACACTAAATAAGCAGGTAGATGCAGGGTGAACACTAAATAAGCAGGTAGGTGCAGGGTGAACACTAAATAACCAGGTGCAGGGTGAACACTAAATATACAATAAGAAAGTAGGTAAAGAGGTTTGGAGTAATCAGGTACACAGTGAGCATCAGATGAACAGATGAACGCCAACACATAAAACATACTAAATACCTTTGAATATAAATCTGTCAAATACATGTTTGAAAAAATGTGTTGTGAAAATAACTAACACGTTTGAAAAAGAAAATCGACAAAATTTTTTGGGTAAATTTATTTTTTTACAGTGTGTTATTGTAGCACTGTAACCACAGTGGGTGTGGAACAAATGTTGTTATAGCACCGTAACTACAGTGGGTGTGGAACAAATGTTGTTATAGCACCGTAACCACAGTGGGTGTGGAACAAATGTTGAATGTAGCACCGTAACCACAGTGGGTGTGGAACAAATGTTGAATGTAGCACCGTAACCACAGTGGGTGTGGAACAAATGTTGAATGTAGCACTGTAACCACAGTAAGTGTGGAACAAATGTTGAATGTAGCACCGTAACCACAGTGGGTGTGGAACAAATGTTGAATGTAGCACCGTAACCACAGTGGGTGTGGAACAAATGTTGAATGTAGCACCGTAACCACAGTGGGTGTGGAACAAATGTTGAATGTAGCACTGTAACCACAGTAAGTGTGGAACAAATGTTGAATGTAGCACCGTAACCACAGTGGGTGTGGAACAAATGTTGAATGTAACACCGTAACCACAGTGGGTGTGGAACAAATGTTGAATGTAACACCGTAACCACAGTGGGTGTGGAACAAATGTTGTTGTAGCACCGTAACCACAGTGGGTGTGGAACAAATGTTGGTGTAGCACCGTAACCACAGTGGGTGTGGAACAAATGTTGAATGTAACACCGTAACCACAGTGGGTGTGGAACAAATGTTGTTGTAGCACCGTAAACACAGTGGGTGTGGAACAAATGTTGAATGTAACACCGTAACCACAGTGGGTGTGGAACAAATGTTGTTGTAGCACCGTAACCACAGTGGGTGTGGAACAAATGTTGTTGTAGCACCGTAACCACAGTGGGTGTGGAACAAATGTTGAATGTAACACCGTAACCACAGTGGGTGTGGAACAAATGTTGAATGTAGCACCGTAACCACAGTGGGTGTGGAACAAATGTTGAATGTAGCACCGTAACCACAGTGGGTGTGGAACAAATGTTGAATGTAGCACGTAACCACAGTGGGTGTGGAACAAATGTTGAATGTAGCACGTAACCACAGTGGTGTGGAACAAATGTTGAATGTAGCACTGTAACCACAGTGGGTGTGGAACAAATGTTGAATGTAGCACCGTAACCACAGTGGGTGTGGAACAAATGTTGAATGTAGCACTGTAACCACAGTGGGTGTGGAACAAATGTTGAATGTAGCACTGTAACCACAGTGGGTGTGGAGCAAATGTTGAATGTAGCACTGTAACCACAGTGGGTGTGGAACAAATGTTGAATGTAGCACTGTAACCACAGTGGGTGTGGAACAAATGTTGAATGTAGCACTGTAACCACAGTGGGTGTGGAACAAATGTTGAATGTAGCACTGTAACCACAGTGGGTGTGGAACAAATGTTGAATGTAGCACTGTAACCACAGTGGGTGTGGAACAAATGTTGAATGTAGCACTGTAACCACAGTGGGTGTGGAACAAATGTTGAATGTAGCACTGTAACCACAGTGGGTGTGGAACAAATGTTGAATGTAGCACTGTAATCACAGTGGTGTGGAACAAATGTTGAATGTAGCACTGTAACCACAGTGGGTGTGGAACAAATGTTGAATGTAGCACTGTAATCACAGTGGGTGTGGAACAAATGTTGAATGTAGCACTGTAACCACAGTGGGTGTGGAACAAATGTTGAATGTAGCACTGTAACCACAGTGGGTGTGAACAAATGTTGAATGTAGCACTGTAACCACAGTGGTGTGGAACAAATGTTGAATGTAGCACTGTAATCACAGGTGTGGAACAAATGTTGAATGTAGCACTGTAACCACAGTGGGTGGAACAAATGTTGAATGTAGCACTGTAACCACAGTGGGTGTCGCTCACCCATACACTTTCATATCTCACATTGGCTTCTTAGTCCTGTTAAAATGTGAGTAGCCATAACCCTCACTCGTGTTCTGTCACCCACACTTGTGTTCTGTCACCCACACTCGTGTTCTGTCAACCACACTCGTGTTCTGTCACCCACACTCGTGTTCTGTCACCCACATTTGTGTTCTGTCACCCACACTCGTGTTCTGTCACCCACACTCGTGTTCTGTCACCCACACTCGTGTTCTGTCACCCACACTTGTGTTCTGTTACCCACACTCGTGTTATGTCACCCACACTCGTGTTCTGTCATCCACACTCGTGTTTTTGTCACCCACACTCGTGTTCTGTCATCCACACTTGTGTTCTGTCACCCACACTCGTGTTCTGTCACCCACACTCGTGTTCTGTCACCCACACTTGTGTTCTGTTACCCACACTCGTGTTATGTCACCCACACTCGTGTTCTGTCATCCACACTCGTGTTTTTGTCACCCACACTCGTGTTTTGTCACCCACACTCGTGTTCTGTCACCCAGACTCGTGTTCTGTCACCTACAGTCGTGTTCTGTCACCCACACTCGTGTTCTGTCACGTACATCCATTCTGTCGAATTCACTCAAGCTCTCTTGTACACACACACACACACACACACACACACACACACACACACACACACCTTCTGACGTACTAATAAGTACTGTTACGTACTTTTACGTACTAACACGTACTCTTACGTACACTCATGTCTTCTCACACACTGGTTCCTCCTTACACACAAAATGTATTGCTTTCTGTCACCGAATTGCAAGAAAATAAGTGTTACTGGGAGCACGAGGAACACTAATAAGTGTTACTGGGAGCACGAAGAACACTAATAAGTGGTACTGGGAGCACGAAGAACACTAATAAGTGGTACTGGGAGCACGAAGAACACTAATAAGTGGTACTGGGAGCACGAAGAACACTAATAAGTGGTACTGGGAGCACGAAGAACACTAATAAGTGGTACTGGGAGCACGAGGAACACTAATAAGTGGTACTGGGAGCACGAAGAACACTAATAAGTGGTACTGGGAGCACGAAGAACACTAATAAGTGGTACTGGGAGCACGAAGAACACTAATAAGTGTTACTGGGAGCACGAAGAACACTAATAAGTGGTACTGGTAGCACGAAGAACACTAATAAGTGGTACTGGGAGCACGAAGAACACTAATAAGTGGTACTGGGAGCACGAAGAACACTAATAAGTGGTACTGGAAGCACGAAGAACACTAATAAGTGGTACTGGGAGCACGAAGAACACTAATAAGTGGTACTGTGAGCACGAAGAACACTAATAAGTGGTACTGGGAGCACGAAGAACACTAATAAGTGGTACTGGTAGCACGAAGAACACTAATAAGTGGTACTGGTAGCACGAAGAACACTAATAAGTGGTACTAGGAGCACGAAGAACACTAATAAGTGGTACTGGTAGCACGAAGAACACTAATAAGTGGTACTGGAGCACGAAGAACACTAATAAGTGGTACTGGGAGCACGAAGAACACTAATAAGTGGTACTGGGAGCACGAAGAACACTAATAAGTGGTACTGGAAGCACGAAGAACACTAATAAGTGGTACTGGTAGCACGAAGAACTCTAATAAGTGGTACTGGGAGCACGAAGAACACTAATAAGTGGTACTGGAAGCACGAAGAACACTAATAAGTGGTACTGGGAGCACGAAGAACACTAATAAGTGGTACTGTGAGCACGAAGAACACTAATAAGTGGTACTGGAGCACGAAGAACACTAATAAGTGGTACTGGGAGCAGGAAGAACACTAATAAGTGGTACTGGGAGCACGAAGAACACTAATAAGTGGTACTGGGAGCACGAAGAACACTAATAAGTGGTACTGGTAGCACGAAGAACACTAATAATGGTACTGGGAGCACGAAGAACACTAATAAGTGGTACTGGGAGCACGAAGAACACTAATAAATGGTACTGGGAGCACGAAGAACACTAATAAGTGTTACTGGGAGCACGAAGAACACTAATAAGTGGTACTGGGAGCACGAAGAACACTAATAAATGGTACTGGGAGCACGAAGAACACTAATAAGTGGTACTGGGAGCACGAAGAACACTAATAAGTGGTACTGGGAGCACGAGGAACACTAATAAGTGGTACTGGGAGCACGAAGAACACTAATAAGTGGTACTGGGAGCACGAAGAACACTAATAAGTGGTACTGGGAGCACGAAGAACACTAATAAGTGTTACTGGGAGCACGAAGAACACTAATAAGTGGTACTGGTAGCACGAAGAACACTAATAAGTGGTACTGGGAGCACGAAGAACACTAATAAGTGGTACTGGGAGCACGAAGAACACTAATAAGTGGTACTGGAAGCACGAAGAACACTAATAAGTGGTACTGGGAGCAGAAGAACACTAATAAGTGGTACTGTGAGCACGAAGAACACTAATAAGTGGTACTGGGAGCACGAAGAACACTAATAAGTGGTACTGGTAGCACGAAGAACACTAATAAGTGGTACTGGTAGCACGAAGAACACTAATAAGTGGTACTAGGAGCACGAAGAACACTAATAAGTGGTACTGGTAGCACGAAGAACACTAATAAGTGGTACTGGGAGCACGAAGAACACTAATAAGTGGTACTGGGAGCACGAAGAACACTAATAAGTGGTACTGGGAGCACGAAGAACACTAATAAGTGGTACTGGAAGCACGAAGAACACTAATAAGTGGTACTGGTAGCACGAAGAACGCTAATAAGTGGTACTGGGAGCACGAAGAACACTAATAAGTGGTACTGGAAGCACGAAGAACACTAATAAGTGGTACTGGGAGCACGAAGAACACTAATAAGTGGTACTGTGAGCACGAAGAACACTAATAAGTGGTACTGGGAGCACGAAGAACACTAATAAGTGGTACTGGGAGCAGGAAGAACACTAATAAGTGGTACTGGGAGCACGAAGAACACTAATAAGTGGTACTGGGAGCACGAAGAACACTAATAAGTGGTACTGGTAGCACGAAGAACACTAATAATGGTACTGGGAGCACGAAGAACACTAATAAGTGGTACTGGGAGCACGAAGAACACTAATAAATGGTACTGGGAGCACGAAGAACACTAATAAGTGTTACTGGAGACGAAGAACACTAATAAGTGGTACTGGGAGCACGAAGAACACTAATAAATGGTACTGGGAGCACGAAGAACACTAATAAGTGGTACTGGGAGCACGAAGAACACTAATAAGTGGTACTGGGAGCACGAAGAACACTAATAAGTGGTACTGGGAGCACGAAGAACACTAATAAGTGGTACTGGGAGCACGAAGAACACTAATAAGTGGTACTGGGAGCACGAAGAACACTAATAAGTGGTACTGGGAGCACGAAGAACACTAATAAATGGTACTGGGAGCACGAAGAACACTAATAAGTGGTACTGGGAGCACGAAGAACACTAATAAGTGGTACTGGGAGCACGAAGAACACTAATAAGTGGTACTGGGAGCACGAAGAACACTAATAAGTGGTACTGGGAGCACGAAGAACACTAATAAGTGGTACTGGGAGCACGAAGAACACTAATATATAATGTGAAGATGTAAGAGCTTCACCTTAGCGAGAACACAAGAGGTGCAATACAGTATGGAACATGGGGAGTCCCATTGTAATAGTCACGAGGGTCCCATTGTGAGATAAAACCAGGAGGGTCCCATTTTGAGATAAAACCAGGAGGGTCCCATTGTGAGATAAAACCAGGAGGGTCCCATTGTGAGATAAAACCAGGAGGGTCCCATTTTGAGATAAAACCAGGAGGGTCCCATTGTGAGATAAAACCAGGAGGGTCTCATTGTAAGATAAATCCAGGAGAGTCCCATTGTGAGATAAAACCAGGAGGGTCCCATTGTGAGATAAAACCAGGAGGGTCCCATTGTGAGATAAAACCAGGAGAGTCCCATTGTAAGATAAATCCAGGAGGGAGATATTGTAAGATAAAACCAGGAGGGTCCCATTGTGAGATAAAACCAGGAGGGTCCCATTGTGAGATATAACCTAGAGGGTCTCATTGTGAGATAAAGCCAAAAGTGTCCTATTGTGAGATAAAGCCAGGAGGGTTCCATTGTGAGACAAAGCCAGGAGGGTCCCATTGTGAGACAAAGCCAGGAGGGTCCCATTTTGACAGAGAGAGGACGATATCAGTGCTTTGTAGAACTTAGTGATAATTGTAATTACCGTGAACGTTTTGACCCGTCCGGAACGACGTTTTGGCTCGCCTGAGGCTGACGTTTCTGCCCATTTTGGTCGACGTTTCGGGCCGTCTGGAGCGACGTTTCAATCCGTCTAAGATCCTTTTCGGGATTTCACAATGACTCGGAAAGAACCAAAACGTGATCCACTTTTATTTCCAGCTTTTGGGATAATTAGGTAAACGCAATATAGCTATAATTACGTATCCCCAATATACCTATAATTAGGTATCCCCAATATACCTATAATTAGGTAGGCCTATATACCTATAATTAGGTAGGCCTATATACCTATAATTAGGTAGGCCTATATACCTATAATTATTCCCAACATACCTATAATTAGATATCCCCAATATACCTATAATTAGAAATCCTCAATAAACCTATAATTAGGTATCCCCAATAAACCTACAAGAATAACCAAAAGGCACAATACCGTGACTGGAACAATACACAAATAACCCGCACATAGGAGAGAGATCATAGTTATCCTATTGACTGGTCTTCTGCTAAAACTGTCTACCCTACTTCTAACTTTCACAGTCGCCGTCTGTTTGAATCCTCCCTTATACACAACTTTTTTGTTTGAATCTTAGTCGTGGCTTTGTCTCTGTAGATGCTTTCCTCTCCCATTACATTGTTAATTGCTCTAAACTTCAGAACACCCGTGACTTAACCTGATTCTTTTTTCCCCTTCTCTCTCTTTCCCTTTCCTCTTTCTCGTTTGGATTTTCTTTCTTCTGCCTTGGGTGTTTGGTCCATTATTATTTTTACCCCCTCTGTGTTCTTGTTCCTACCCTGTGTGGGACCTCTAGCTTCCTTGCAGTGCTCCTCTTTCTTAGTCTTTGACTTACACCACTACTACTACTACTGCTACTACTACTGCTACTACTACTGCTACTACTACTGCTACTACTACTGCTACTACTACCACCTCTACCACTACCTCTCTTCTTCCTTTCCTACTACCTCTCTTGTCCCGTCCCTGTCTGCTGGCCTATGTATACTCCCTTCTTATCTCCTTTTTGTTAGTGTGACTTTGTAAATGGTCCAAGTCGGACCGAAACGTCGTCGTAAGCCCCTCTTCTATGTGCGAGTTATTTGTGTTTAAACCTCCAAGTATTGTAAAACCCTCACGGACCCACTGCATCACAACAGGGAAGTCCCCTGCGTATTAAATAACACCGGAACCTTAAAAATTGGAACCCTGTTAGAGGGTTCCTGGAACCTAGGGTTAATACAAATGATACCAAATTACATAGATGGAACCCACAAAACCGAGTGGGGAAGCTGGAGGTCCCTGAGGAGTGAGTCCATTTTTCTTGTCTCAGTCAGGGCTGCACCTCACTGCTCCTCTGGTAAGTTACTGCTGCACCTCACTGTCCCTCTGGTAAGTTAGGGTTGCACCTCACTGCTCATCTGGTAAGTTAGGACTGCACCTCACTGCTCTGGTAAGTTAGGGCTGCACCTCACTGCCCTCTGGTAAGTTAGGACTGCACCTCACTGCTCTGGTAAGTTAGGGCTGCACCTCACTGTTCCTCTGGTAAGTTAGGACTGCACCTCACTGCTCCTCTGATAAGTTAGGGAAGCACCTCACAGTTCCTTTGATAAGTTAGGACTGCACCTCACAGCTCCTATGAAAAGCTAGGGCTGTACCTCACGTTCCTTTGATAAGTTAAGGTTGCACCTCATAGCTCTGATACGTTAGGGCTGCACCTCACAGTTACTCTGATAAGTTAGGACTGCACCTCACAGCTCCTATGAAAAGCTAGGGCTGTACCTCACAGCTCCTGTGATAAGCTAGGACTGCACGTCACAGCTCCTCTGATAAGTTAGGGCTGCACCTTACAGCTCCTCTGATAAAGGGCTGCACTTGATCATGCCGTGCTGATAACAGGGACTACACTCCTCTGATACATGCAGGCTGCACTCACAGTCCTCCTCGATACATAGGTGTACAGCCCTCTGATAAAGGTGATCAGTTGACACTGGTAGAGTAGGAAGAATGTGCAGGAAAGAAGAAAGAGAACAATGAAAGGAAAAGAAGGGTTGGAGGAAGAAGAAAGGGAAACAGAGGAACAGGAAAAGAGGAGTGGAGAAAAGAAGAAAAGAGAACAAGAAAAAGGAAAAAGGTGAAGAAAAAAACAAAGGGAAAAAGAAATGAAGAAAAAAGGAGAAAAATGGAAACAAGAGAAAGGGAGATAATGAGAGCCTTGTCAATGTGAGATAATTTTGGGAGCAAAAAGTGGCACCTTGGAAAAGTGTCAAGGTGGTGTAAAGTCTCCTGACAGGTGAAAAATTAACACTCGGACCCTAGCGACTGCCACCTATTGCAGCAACCCTTCTCTCTCTCTCTCTCTCTCTCTCTCTCTCTCTTTCTCTGTTACACACATATACACATCTCTCTTACCCTCCCCCCCACACACACTAGTTGGACACAGCCCAGTTTAGCTCTGCTCTTGTATGTTCAAATAGGTAATTGCAAAGGAACTAAGACTGAACAACTGAGGATAGGATAAGTGTGTGCATCGATCCGTATGTACACTGTACACATTCAGAGGTATACATCTCACTGTAACACACTCAGAGGTATACATCTCACTGTAACACACTCAGAGGTATACATCTCACTGTAACACACTCAGAGGTATACATCTCACTGTAACACACTCAGAGGTATACATCTCACTGTAACACACTCAGAGGTATACATCTCACTGTAACACACTCAGAGGTATACATCTCACTGTAACACACTCAGAGGTATACATCTCACAACTCAGAGTATACATCTCACTGTAACACACTCAGAGGTATACATCTCACTGTAACACACTCAGAGGTATACATCTCACTGTAACACACTCAGAGGTATACATCTCACTGTAACACACTCAGAGGTATACATCTCACTGTAACAACTCAGAGGTATACATCTCACTGACAACTCAGAGTATACATTCACTGTACAACTAACATTAATAAGTAGCATATCTTGGCAGGTGGGATCCAAGGTGTTTGAGCATCACCCAGAGGTCATACCTTACTAATCACTGTATACTTACTGTTAAACAACTTGCAGAAGTTATCAAATTCTCACTGTAAACATCAGAGGTATCAATCTACTTGTAACATATCAGGTATACATCTGGCACTGTATGCATTCAACACTCAGGTCATTCCTAATGTTCATCTCATGAACACCCAGAACATTCCTGTAACACCAAGTAATCTCTAACAACTAGAGGATACATCTCACTGTAACACCAGGATACATTCACTGTAACACTCAGGTCATCCATAACACTCAGTTCTCACTGTACACACTCAGAGACATCACTACATACAAGTTAACTCCTGTACTCAAACAACAACATTAATAAGAGCATATCTTGGCAGTGGGATCCAAGTGTTTGATCACCAGAGCGCTCTATACTTAATGCTATATTAAGTTAAGATTGATGAAACGTCAAATTTTAAAATAGCGATTTCCTACATAAAAGTTTTACGACTTGGTCGTAAGAGCACTCAATTATTTGTAACTTGATTAATCAGGAATCACAATGTGGCACTGTTGTGCAAACAAAAGTGGCATCTCTGCTCCTGTGCATTCCAATTTCACTCTTCGTCGTCCTCGAATTAAGAGACACTTTTTTGAACGTTTGAGGCTACGCCACAAAAGAGTTTTGGAACTTATCCGAGCATTCCAGGATGATAATAATAATAATAATATAATTTTAATCTTTGTTTCTGCAAGTACATGATACAACTTGTACAGACGTAGCTGATGTCAGTGACATACTCTATAGAAAGATAGGGAAAAGGACACAAGTGAAATTAATGGGACATTTTATTTTAACATCGTTTCACTCTCCAGATGTGAAGCTCCTGGAGAACGAAACGTTGCCACAGTTGCACTTGTCTTATTTCACCTAACATATTGTCTGTAATTGTACCAACATTATTACAATATGAATATGTAGAGTATTTCGGGCAACTTAAGTTAATTTTGTGCCCAGGATGCGACCCACACCAGTCGACTAACACCCAGGTACCTACTTACTACAAGGTGAACAGGGACAGCAGGTGTCTCAAGGAAACACGCCTGATGTTTCCACCCGTACCGGGGATCGAACCTACACCCGTACCGGGGATCGAACCTCCACCCGTACCGGGGATCGAACCTCCACCCGATGCTGGGAATGGATCTTAAAACGTGGGCCGTAGGGCAATTGCACAAGTTAATTGTTACTAGAATATTACTCTAGATGCCATACGCAAAATACTAATGCAAAATTGGAGGAAGAAATAAAAAAAATATTCTGGTATCCATTTAAGGTCCGTTTTCGGGGATACATAAGATTAGATTTCAGATTTTGCGACCGAAGTTGCTAGTTTAATGTGCACTCCATATCCATTTTATGGACGGGAGCGCAAGAACATATTGATACACAAAAGGCCTAGGAACTAGGCCCCAAAAGGGTTAACAGGAGTACATCTGGATTGGTATCTACAGTTCATTTATCTGGTACAAGCAATTTTAGGAAATTTGCTTAATATACCTGGTATCTTATTTTCATTAATAAGATATCTTGACATGTTACATAGGTTATTATACTGTCTCTACATTCTTCAGTAAGTGGACATTTAAGCACATAGTGTTCATGATGGTGACCATAGGGGATACATAATAATAATCATAAGCAAATCAAGAATATATACTATTTTAAATAAATGGCTGGTTAGACGAGGCTAGTATTGTTTTGAACTGGGTACAATAATGTAACGAAAGTCACGAGATATTGAGAACATTAACTTTATATGTAAAAACTATATAACTTTTCGGCAGGTTGATATGAAGTCGCTAATTGCTTATTCTTCAGTGGGTAATATAGGGTAGGTTTTAGGAGGACAGGTCGCTATAAGAAGCTGAGGCTTAAACGAAAGGCTGATGGTAATGGCTGGATATGGTCTATGTTCTTTAGGGTTATTTTGTTTGGCGAATGTGGTTTATGAGTGTTTAGGTTAATGATTAGGAAAGGTTTCATACCTAGCTTAGGATTGTGATGGTTTTTGTTGGTTGTTGGAAATTTGGTTGCACCTCCTACGTTAAATTTGATAGGGGAGATCAGTTTAATTATTAGGTTGGTAAGATGAAGGAACTTAATTATGTTTAGAGTTGATGTTTTGTCTTTTTTAGTGCCGCGTATAATTTGTATATATATTCTTTAAGGCAGGATGTGTTGTTTATGAATTCTTTGTATTCTTGTTGCTCGGGAAAAATAGGGAAGTATTTTATATTGATGAAACATAGAATCCTGTTGAATGTAATGTTTACTAAGGGTGTATTATTTTTTTCAGATTTGTAGAATAAGGTGGCTGAGTTACAGGCGTTAGATTGTAAATCTAAGAAGTTATTTAACTTTTTTTGACATCTTTGAAGGATGTTAGTTTAATTAACTTAAAATCTTAAATAACTAAGAGTGCGGATGGATTAAGAAGCCAAAGTAAGTTGAGTGAGGCCCAGTTGAGTGAGGCCCAGTTGAGTGAGGCCCAGTTGAGTGAGGCCCAGTTGAGTGAGGCCCAGTTGAGTGAGGCCCAGTTGAGTGAGGCCCAGTTGAGTGAGGCCCAGTTGAGTGAGGCCCAGTTGAGTGAGGCCCAGTTGAGTGAGGCTCAGTTGAGTGAGGTCCAGTTGAGTGAAGCCCAGTTGAGTGAGGCCCAGTTGAGTGAGGCCCAGTTGAGTGAGGCCCAGTTGAGTGAGGCCCAGTTGAGTGAGG
This sequence comes from Cherax destructor, assembly GCA_009830355.1. NCBI lineage: Eukaryota > Metazoa > Arthropoda > Malacostraca > Decapoda > Parastacidae > Cherax > Cherax destructor. Next base: position 31,027 of record WNWK01008196.1, on the reverse strand, counting down.
CCCAGTTGAGTGAGGCCCAGTTGAGTGAGGCCCAGTTGAGTGAGGCCCAGTTGAGTGAGGTCCAGTTGAGTGAGGCCCAGTTGAGTGAGGCCCAGTTGAGTGAGGCCCAGTTGAGTGAGGCCCAGTTGAGTGAGGTCCAGTTGAGTGAAGCCCAGTTGAGTGAGGCCCAGTTGAGTGAGGCCCAGTTGAGTGAGGCCCAGTTGAGTGAGGCCCAGTTGAGTGAGGCCCAGTTGAGTGAGGCCCAGTTGAGTGAGGCCCAGTTGAGTGAGGTCCAGTTGAGTGAGGCCCAGTTGAGTGAGGCCCAGTTGAGTGAGGCCCAGTTGAGTGAGGTCCAGTTGAGTGAAGCCCAGTTGAGTGAGGCCCAGTTGAGTGAGGCCCAGTTGAGTGAGGCCCAGTTGAGTGAGGCCCAGTTGAGTGAAGCCCAGTTGAGTGAGGCCCAGTTGAGTGAGGTCCAGTTGAGTGAAGCCCAGTTGAGTGAGGCCCAGTTGAGTGAGGCCCAGTTGAGTGAAGCCCAGTTGAGTGAGGCCCAGTTGAGTGAGGCCCAGTTGAGTGAGGCCCAGTTGAGTGAGGCCCAGTTGAGTGAGGCCCAGAATGGTGGATAAAGGGCATCAAAGTTTTTATAAGTTAACTTTCAGTTTGTTTGGGCGTATGAGATTGAGATGGAGGACAAGGGAAGCCGAATATAGAAGTAAAGACTTACTAATAAGGATAAAAGGAGAATTAATAAGGCAAAAAAGAAGGACGAGGAGATTATTTCTTGGAAGTGAAACCTGAAAAAGGAGGTATACCTCCTAGGAAGTAAAGCCCTAAAATTGAGATAATTTTAGATAGACGAGGTGTGTTGATTAAAAGGGCGAAACAGAAGGATTGGAGAGATAAGAAATATAATGCAACTGAGGATAAGATTGGTACGTATTTGAAGAAATAAATTATTCATGAAGTTTCGTTAATTAATATATCAATAAGTATTCAAGATATATGATTAATAGATGAGTAAGAGAGCATTTTTCGTAAGGATGTTTGATTAATTCCCCGTAGGCCCCTACTACAACAGAAGTTATTGCTGTTAGAAACATGGAGGTGCTAGTATAAAACCTTATAGATAAATAAGAGATTAAGAATATAGGCGTAAGTTTTTGAATAGTTAACAGAATGATGTCTTGAATTCAATTGAGGACTTCTATAACTTGTGGGAATCAAAGACGAAAGTGGGTAGTTTTAGAGCTAAGGAGACAGGTAAGAAAGCGAATCTAGGGAATAAAAGTGGACGATAAAATTAAAAGTGCCGACCCTGGGACCTGAATTAAAAAGTACTTCATGGATACTTCAGAGGGTAATTGGTTATTGTTAGTGTACTCACAAGGTGATGGTTAGTGTACTCACAAGGTCACATGTATCTGGTCATGGGTCACATGTATCTGGTTATGGGTCACATGTATCTGGTCACGAGTCACACGTATCCGGTCATACAAGGGTCGCATGTATCTGATTATGGGAGGTTCACACTGGCATCTGGTCATGGGAGGTTCACACTGGCATCTGGTCATGGGAGGTTCACACTGGCATCTGTTCATGGAAGGTTCACACTGGCATCTGGTCATGGGAGGTTTACATTGGCATCTGGTCATGGGAGGTTCACACTGGCATCTGGTCATGGGAGAGTCACACTGTCATCTGGTCATGGGAGGTTTACACTGGTATTTGTTAATTTTAGGTTCACATTAGAATCTGTTAATTGGAGGTTCTCACTGGCATCTGGTCATGGGAGGTTCACACTGGCATCTGGTCATGGGAGGTTCACACTAGCATCTGGTCATGGGAGGTTCACACTGGTATCTGGTCATGGGAGGTTCACACTGGCATCTGGTCATGGGAGGTTCACACTGGCATCTGGTCATGGGAGGTTCACATTGGCAACTGGTCATAGGAGGTTTACACTGGCATCTGGTCATGGGAGGTTCACACTGGTATCTGGTCATGGGAGGTTTACACTGGCATCTGGTCATGGGAGGTTCATACTGGCATCTGGTCATGGGAGGTTCACACAGGCATCTGGTCATGTGAGGTTCACACTGGCATCTGGTCATGGGAGGATCACACTGGCATCTGGTCATGGGAGGTTCACACTAGCATCTGGTCATGGGAGGTTCACACTGGCATCTGGTCATGGGAGGATCACACTGGCAACTGGTCATGAGAGGTTCACGCTGGCAACTGGACATGAGAGGTTTACACTGGCATCTGTCCATGGGAGGTTCACACTGGCATCTGGTCATGGGAGGTTCACACTGGCATCTGATCATGGGAGGTTCACACTGGCATCTGGTTATAGGAGGTTCACACTAGCATCTGGTCATAGGAGGTTTACACTGGCATCTGGTCATGGGAGGTTCACACTAGCATCTGGTCATCGGAGGTTCACACTGGCATCTGGTCATGGGAGGTTCACACTGGCATCTGGTCATGGGAGGTTCACACTAGCATCTGGTCATGGGAGGTTCACACTGGCATCTGGTCATGGGAGGTTCACACTAGCATCTGGTCATGGGAGGTTCACACTGGCATCTGGTCATGGGAGGTTCACACTGGCATCTGGTCATGGGAGGTTCACTCTGGCATCTGGTCATGGGAGGTTCACACTGGCATCTGGTCATGGGAGGTTCACACTGGCATCTGGTCATGGGAGGTTCACTCTGGCATCTGGTCATGGGAGGTTCACACTGGCATCTGGTCATGGGAGGTTCACACTGGCATCTGGTCATGGGAGGTTCACACTGGCATCTGGTCATGGGAGGTTCACACTGGCATCTGCTCATGGGAGGTTCACACTGGCATCTGGTCATGGGAGGTTCACACTGGCATCTGGTCATGGGAGGTTCACTCTGGCATCTGGTCATGGGAGGTTCACACTGGCATCTGGTCATGGGAGGTTCACACTGGCATCTGGTCATGGGAGGTTCACACTGGCATCTGGTCATGGGAGGTTCACACTGGCATCTGCTCATGGGAGGTTCACACTGGCATCTGCTCATGGGAGGTTCATTACTTCTGGTTATCAGTAAGGGAGTAAACTGATTGATTTTTTTTTCAGTAATAGGGAGAAGAAACTTCTAATTAATCTGTATGTGCTAAGTAGCAGATTGACTTTTGCTTTAGTATATTTTTTTAATTTAGTATAAAAAAGTGTAGTTTTGTAAACGATGTAAGCTTTTTGTTCCTCCATGGGGACTGAACTCCCATCGTCCCAAACAGGAGCCGCGAGTGCTACTCCCCAGCCTCTGGCAGTTGATTAGCATACGTTTATTATTACACGTTTGCTAAGGTTAGTTAAAAAAACAGTCCCGTGATGCCGAGGCAGCCAGCTCACAGTTACGAAACGTCAGTATTGTTTTAAAATCACATCTGTTACCATCTGTCATCACCGTCTGTCTTTACCATCCGGTTGATTGGTATATTCGGGTTAATGAATATGTACTGCACGAGAACCAATTTTAGAATTTTGCCCTTTACCAGGGCCTGTTCGGATATTGTCGAGGTTCGGATAATGGCAGGCCGGATATGCGAGGTATCGTACTGCAGCAAAGGCTGCAGTACGAATGGTGAGTCAAGAGGCTGCCTCAATGTTGAAACCAACTCAGCTCGGTTTTGGTGTTCAACAAGGCTGTGAAGCAGCTGCCCACCTAGCCCGAGTATACATCAACAACATGTCCAATGAAAAAGCCTTGATCAAATTGGACTTTGCCAATGCTTTCAACTCAGTCAGAAGGGATGCTGCTCTCCAAGCAGTTTCTAGACACTTCCCTTCCCTCTATCTCTTCACAGAATCGTGTTATAGTGTGGGTTCTAAACTATTGTTTGGGGACCATGAAATTGACTCGTGTGGGGGTGTGCAACAGGGAGACCCTCTCGCCCCCTTTATATTCTGTACGGTCATTAAGGAAGTCACAGAAGAGCTCTCCAGTGAGCTCAATATCTGGTTCTTGGATGATGGTACCCTAGCTGGCACTACATAATCTCTCCTAGAGGACATTAGGAAAATTAAAGACATAGGAGAGAGCCTGTTCCTGTCCTTAAACCCCACCAAATGTGAAATAGTTTCTACCAATCGACAGATGATCCAGAACATTAGTGCTGTTTTACCAGGGGCACGAGCCATTGATCCAGCCATCAGCACTCTCCTTGGTGCTCCTCTTGGGTCCAATGCCATCAACCTGGTCATAGAAAAAAAATCTCAGACTTCAGGACGATGAAAGGCAGGATGAAAGACATCGATACACATGATGCCTTCTACCTACTCACCAGGTGCCTGTCAATCCCAAAACTTACCTTCTTCCTGAGATGCTCCCCAGCCTTCAGCAGTCCGAAACTCAAGGAATATGACTCTCTCCTCAAGACCATGCTAGAGAGTGTGTTGAATCTTTCCCTCGAAGATGGACAGTGGTTGCAAGCCTCACTTCCAGTCAGGCTTGGGGGGCTGGGAGTACGCAAATCCTCCCAGATTGCCCTACCAGCTTTCCTATCCTCTTCCATAGCATCAAATGAGTTAACAAAACAAATTCTTCCAGACAACCTCAGTGATTCAGCAGGAATACAGGACCCTAGCTACGCCAGTGCCATCACTGAATGGGAGACTCTTGCTACTCCAGCACCAAAACCTAGTGCAGAACTGGCCTACAAACACTCAAGCTGGGATGGCCCCATCACTGAAAAGATGCTTGCCAACATGCTTAGGGCTGTAACATCACACAGGGAGACTGCCCGTCTCCTAGCTGTGAGTGCACATCACTCTGGGGACTTCCTCCAAACAGTTCCCATTTCGGCAATGGGAACACGCCTCGACCCTAAGACCCTCCGTATTGCAGTGGCTCTGCGCCTTGCTGCCCCAATTCACACGGAATATGCGTGTATTTGCGGCGATGCGCAAGCCGACCAATATGGTCTACATGGTCTAAACTGTTCCAAAACCAAGGGTTGGCATGCAAGACACAATGAAGTCAACGACATCATAAAGAGAACCCTTGCTACAGCTGGATGCCCAGTCGAGAGAGAGCCCCGATCACTAGCCGCCAACAATACCCACAACCAAGCAAACCGCCCCGAAGGGATCACCATCTATCCTTGGAAGAATGGCAAGCTCTTAGCATGGGACTATACCTGTGTGTCGACACTGGCTGACAACTATATCCATCACAGTGTCGGGCGACAGGGAGGAGCTGCTAACCACAGGGAGGAGTAAGAGATGGGCAAGTACAGGGACATAAGCCAACAGTATCAATTTGTCCGAGTAGGATCGGAGACCTTGGGATCATGGGGAAAAAAATGCAACACGTTTCCTTAAAAAAATGGGTTCAAGACTCATCGAGACCACCAGGGACCCAAGGGCAGCCACTTTCATGTTCCAGCTCCTCAGCGAGGCCATCCAGAGGGGAAATGCATGGTGCATACTGGGCTCGCGTCCGGCTTCGGAGGAGCTGGAGGAGATTCATAATTTTTGATATGTTGTACCAATGTAGTCATGTTAATGTTTGTGTTTTATGTCAATGTATTCTGTCTATTAATATAGAACTCATATAATATATATAGGAGTGAAGGAGAAGAAAATATTAAAATAGCTCCGGGAGAACCTCGAGTTTTCCCTGAGGTGTTTATTGTCTCTCTGAGGATGAGGCCCCCAGTAAAGTTCTAGAGGTGGTACTCCTATATTATATTTACCAAATATATATATATATATATATATATATATATATATATATATATATATATATATATATATATATATATATATATATATATATATATATATATATATAGGCTCCTCTTTCTTTCGTGTTAGTGTAACTGTAAATGGTCCAAGACGAAACGAAAAGTCTTCGTAAGTTTCTGTCTTCTAGGTGCGGATTATTTGTGCATGTTTCCGAGGGTATATGTGTGAGCTTCAGTGAAGCAACAGAATATGTGTGAGCTTCAGTGAAGCAACAGAATATGTGTGAGCTTCAGTGAAGCAACAGAATATGTGTGAGCTTCAGTGAAGCAACAGAATATGTGTGAGCTTCAGTGAAGCAACAGAATATGTGTGAGCTTCAGTGAAGCAACAGAATATGTGTGAGCTTCAGTGAAGCAACAGAATATGTGTGAGCTTCAGTGAAGCAACAGAATATGTGGAGCTTCAGTGAAGCAACAGAATATGTGTGAGCTTCAGTGAAGCAGCAGAATGATATGTGTGTGGACTTCAGTGAAGCAGCAGAATGATATGTGTGAACTTCAGTGAGGAGAAAATGTGTGAGCTTCAGCGAGACAGGAAGAGACTAACTGTCAGCTTCTATGAGGAATTGAAGCTGACACCTGGTCATGTTGTAGACGCAACTTCACCTCTCCGGTTTTAAGCTCATTATTTTCAGTCTGCAAATAGGAATATCTGGGATTTTATTTCTTATGACATACCGTTCACATATCCCAGAGACAGTATCGTTCCCAGTACTGATCCTTGTGTGACCCTTCTTGTCACACATGCCCATTATGATGATGCTTCCTCCCATGCAAACACATTTTCTAAGTAATATCCTTGTTATTATTCTTTTCTACTGCGAGTGTATAATCCAAATTTCCCTCTCCCCTGAATATATATATATATATATATATATATATATATATATATATATATATATATATATATATATATATATATATATATATATATAATATAATCACTCCCACATGCACACTTCTGCTTAATCTCTCACACACGTACGCACACAAATAAGCTGTTTTGTAGCCTACTGGTAAATTCAAATTGAAACTCATTTTGGAAAATAATATTTCTATCTTGATTCTGAGATCTTATTCCAGCAGATGAAACAGTGCGCGAGAAAGCTGGGATTGTGTGTAATGTTGCATGTATATAAACACCAATTTTTAAGTGGGTTCCTTAATTACAAATACGTACTTTATTTTTATGTTTTTAAGAACAGAATTATCTTTCAGTTCACAGTGTAGCTTTTATGTGAAATTATCTTTCAGTTCACAGTGTAGCTTTTATGTGAGGGAGGTTCTTTGTCCATTATGCTAGATCTTCCAGCAGGGTTTAAGATTTTCCTTACGTGTGTTTTCCGGGCAATTTGTGATGATTCTAAGGGCTACCTTAAGTACATATGTTCACTCGTTAGGCTCCTTGATGAATGAAGGATTCTCCTTCCACCTACAGCATCTCACTCTTCAGCCTTAAACCCCCTAAACTCTCTCCATCCTCCTTCAATGCACAGCCTCTCCAAGCCCTTCTTCAATAACCCTCAATAGCCCTTCTTCAAATTCACCTTCATTTCCATCACTCCCATTCCTAACCTTAGCGTTGTTCCTCTGGGTCTTTATCATTTCCCTCTTACATTTAGCTTATCCGGCTTTGTATTTCTATTCTTGTCAGGTCTGACCTCCAGAGAAACTGTATAAATGTTTTCGTTCCTAGAGAGAGAGAGAGAGAGAGAGAGAGAGAGAGAGAGAGAGAGAGAGAGAGAGAGAGAGAGAGAGAGAGAGAGAGAGAGAGAGAGAGAGAGAGAGAGAGAGAGAGAGTTGTGTAAGTAACAATACACAAATAACCTGCACATAGGAAAGAGAAGGTTATGATGACGCTTCGGTCGAACTTGGACCATTTACAAGTCACATTAAGAGGAGTGTGTTAGTGTGACTTGTAGCCTCTTCTGTGTGCAAATTATTTGTGTATTGTTGTAGTCACTGTATTGTGTGTTTTTGTTCTTCAGGGGTAGGTAAGCAGTTAGGTAGTTGGAGGGACAATGATAAAATATATTTGACCCTTAATAAAAGTAGAAAGGGAGTAAATATTTTCATTATAAATGGAGACCTTCCTCAACAAGTAAATAGCAAGAGAATTTTTTTATATAGACAAGCAAATCAAGTTCCAAAGATAAGCAATGAAAAAAAAAACCGAGAACTACAGCAGACTCAACTGCTCTCGGAGGCAGGACGTGACAATTACGGAGCCCTCTGCCTTAGGCTGTATTGACCAGTGATCTTTCTCAATAGTTTGTCATGTTTCAGGAAAAAGATGTTCAGGGAAGGATTAATATTCTCGTTTTAGGTGTTAACATATACAGGGTAGGAGGCCCCGAGTTGATACTTCCGTAGTAGTAGCCGTCTTGTTTGTATATTATGTCTGTAGTAAACGATAACTCAGGCCTCCTACGAGTGAAACAACCTGCAGAATACTAATACTGATTTCCTTATTCTCTGCTGCATTTAGTTAACTGCCATCAGCAATTGTTCATCAGTGAAATAGATTGACGCCTATATCATGTGATGGAGAACATTATCATCAATGTAATGAAATCAACCGAAGACAAAACTCATTCATTTCCATAATATAATCATCACAAGAGAGACACCAGAAACTCAGATGAATGCTGACTTTTATAAGTTTCCGTGTTTCAATTAACGTTCACAAAAATGTGATACATCAATCTGCAAAATTTTCAGTATAGAGATATTTGTGTTCAATTCAAAATTTTCTCTACAATGGTTACGTCTACAGTTAATGTCACTAACATCCCGAGACATCTCACATTGTCGTAGCACTGTAGTTGTAAATCACCTTAACATTGGTCTACGTTAATTTTAAATTGTTAAGTGTTATGGTCGTCATCTTCGCTGCCCAAACCAAGATACATTGTCAGTCTTAAACTAAATAAACATATAAATCATAGGATCAAGAAATATTTATATACCTCACAACATTAGAAATGTTAACTATGAAATAATAAAGCTATTGATAATATACAACACATCTCTTAAAGCTAATAAAATTCAACAGGAAAAGAAGTTTAAAAAATTAGCATCCTCTTAAAAATGACCCTACCTGTAAATGATCGACTTAAAAGCCTAACCACAATAGCCGGTAAGATATTGTTAACAGTCATTCGAAACAAAACGTTTATGCATTTGGACCACTATTTACTTGATCTTTTAGCATGGTTTTCATTACTATGGACCTAGAGAAATAAACCACTCGATAATTACCCACCCTCGTCATTATTATCATTATTATCCTTGATGGCCTTATCTCCTTATCTCCTCATCTTCCTTCTAAGTCACCATCGTCCCTCGTTGTTATCATAATCATGACAGTCTTTCCCGTCATAATCTTTCTTTTAAGACATCTCAGTCATCTTCATTATTCATTATCATCGTTTTTTGCACATCGTCATCCTGTCTTCCTCATCTCTCATTCCAGGAACTTTCAAATGTTTACCATTCGTAACAGGAAGCTAAGACATAATTCTTAAAAACAATTGAATTTTACACCTCAAGTGACGACCTTTTGTTCCTCAAGAAATTCTTGCCACGCAGAGCCAATGGTAGAGTGTGTATGGGAGCAAATAGGTAAGGCGGATAGTAAAACACATTACATTTCACACTTTGGCTATCTGCAAACTGGAAGGATATCGCCACACACACACACAGTTCCCTCCTGTAACTCCCTGCATGGAACGGGAAAAGATACATACCACGTTAGATAAACAGCCATGAAGATTTTATTGGAAGAGTAGAAGTGGGAGCAAGACATGGATGACAACAACAACAGACGAACAGCAGCAGAAAGATTGGAACGTATAATAGATTACAACCTCATCATTTGGTAGTTTAACTACTATCATAAAATTTTAGATGATATATCACTATAGCAATGAAATTATTTACCTTTTATGTCATTTTTTTTGACGTGCTTCTAAATGACTGGAGGAGTAGGGAAAAACGTATCTTAAGTTTTATAGTGTGTGGGGCCCCTGTCTATGCCCTCGCTATATTTCACGTGTCTGATTTCTCCAAATAAACTTAACTGCCAAAACTTATTGTAGACTTAATGTAGCAGACAAATTAATGTTTTTACTTTTCTCAACAAGTTACATTATGATGGAAAGGGCATCTGCTACTTCCTATCTACGATACTAAGGTGATCTGATACGAACTATCGGTAACCACAACCTTTTGTTGCTCAGTGCACATATTAAGGCATAAAATAGGAGCTGAGAAATAAGTTTCAGATTTTCCGCTTATACTGTAACCTACAAAACAGAAAACAGGATTACTACTGCACATAATGGAATTATAATAAACCGCAATTTAGTCAGCTTTCTGCTGCGCTCGGCGTATTAAAATACTTGTTGCTAAATGAGGTTGGTTAATTGCAGACACACGAAGGTCATTATACTGCATGTCAACTGTTCACCACCAATATATACTATGACATGACGATGAGTCAAAAGTAGGCTTCTTCAGTCGAATGCAGAGGTTACTAAATTTGGAACAATAGTGGTATCGATTATGTGATATCCTATCACCCTCGAAGTTTTTGAGGTATTCAGTCCCTGAGCCCGGCGACGAGTTGAGCCCCATATTCAGTCCCTCGAGCCCGGCGACGAGTTGAGCCCCATATTCAGTCCCTCGGCCCGGCGACGAGTTGAGCCCATATTCAGTCCCTCAGCCCGGCGACGAGTTGAGCCCCATATTCAGTTCCTGACTCCCGACGAGTTGAGCCCCAATTATGAACTTCCCCATTCTGATAGACTGACCACGTCAAAAGTTACTTCAAGGTTGATTGATTACATCATCCTTACTTCGATACGTCTGTCTCCAAATTTAATAACCACTGTATACGACTGAAGAAGCATACTGTGTGGACGAAACGTTTTGACAATAAAGATACCCAAATGTTGGACGTGTGTCTTGCTCATATATTTGTCGGTACTGTATACCACTTACATAATTATACTAAGACATGTACGCCTCCATTGTTGCCCTCGGTGTATACATAAGAAGAGACTCATCCGAATGGTACAATTGAATATAAAAGTTATTCATTTTGGTCAAAATATTTATCTGCACTTTGTAATTGAAATTTTAAAAAATGAAAAGTTTTCATTTTTTTCCGTTTTCTTTTCATAGTTATATTTAGTTTTAGTGCTCTATAATCCTGAAAGAACAAATATGGATATGTATTTTTGTAGACGTTTCGCCATCAAGTGGCTTTATCAATACAAATGGCGAAACGTCTACAAATACAGATATCAAGATGTTGCACACGTGTTTTATTCTTCAATTTTTATTAGGAAAATTACTGGTCGGAGAAAGCCTATTACGTGAATTTTCACTGCGGCTAAAATTAAGCAAAATTGATCAAACTTCAGCATGTTATAAATAGGAACGTTTTCGTTATTTTACAATTTTATTTTTATAGTTATATTCGATATTTAATACTCGATTTTTATTTTTTTTTTTTAAACAGGCATTATGAGTCTTAGCAGAACTACCAGATATTCACATCCGATAGTTCTGAATGTTAACCCAAATTTAGTTAATTTAAGTATTTTAGAAGCAGGACTTGGACAAAACCGAGCCTTGAGGGACACCGCTTACCACGTTTCCAACCTAGACACTCACTGATCCAGGACTGCATCAGTGAGTGATCCAGGACTTAACCTAGATCACTGATCCAGGACTGGATCGGTGATCCAGTACTGAGAGAGAATGAACTCATACACCCACCCAAACAAGCACACAACCACCCAGCCAGCCGGGGAGTCAGGGTTTCTCACAATGAGAACTAGAAGGTAGTGTCTCTTGGGAAATGTTTCTCAAGCCATTCCCAGAAGCCTCCCCCCCCTCTCCCTTCTACTGTATTTTTCTTTTTATTCTTTTCTCATTTATTTATGTGTTTGCTACTGTTAACTTTTTCTTAATTTTCACATTCATTTTCATCTGACTTTTTATTTTCTATGTTTGTTCTATAGTTTCTATAGGAAAGTTTCGTGCCAAATTACTGGAATGTTTTGAAGACTGATTTGTATTTATCTCATGATACACAAAAGAATAAAAATCGCCGGAAAAAATGATCCTTGACATTCAGTGGGCATTACCTAACACCTTCCTACCTGGGAGATTGCACTGCATTTCCACCCTCTCCTTCCTCTACATAACTTGCAGTGGACATCACCCAACACCCTTACCCCTCCATAGAACTTACACTGACATTACCAAAACCCCACCACCTCCCTCCTTTCTTAACTTCATTGACATAATCCACTACCCTCACCTCCTCTTCCTTCACCTTCCCTCCTCTACCTCCTCTTCATCAATGCTTCAGTGTTCAGTAATACCTTCACCCCTTCCCATAGTTCCCAAGCTCTCCCTTCCCCTCTCCTTGGTGTTGCTTGACACAAGTGGGATAGTGTTCAAGAAAAGACAGCAGCGGCACAAATTTTTATTGTGATAACGCTTTAGCTGTGTGTAGAGCTTGATTATTGTCTTTATAAAGCTTTGTACAGAGAGGAAACAATGGGCCTGTATCTTTTCTTCATTAATGTCGCTATTATTCTGCTGGGAAGTTGGCTAATTAGCCTTAAAGTTTATCGACACATGAGGATCATTCATTAAGGCTGTTCAATACCAATAAAGAATATTCAGTCCCAAAAATTGGCCTGTTGGGATTAAAGTATATATGCCAAGATATATACCCAATCACATGTGCATGTACAGTATTGCCGCTCTCGGTACACACAAGAGATTCTCATCAGAACATACCAGGCTGATGAATTCTCGAGTAGTGTATGCATTCTGCAAAACATTCTGAACCTAAGAAAACAATATATTTCATAGTGTTTGTTTATTATTAAATTATTGTAAACTTATCTAAAATATGAATATCAGCTGGAGTTGGCTAAATTAAATTGCGCTTGTTATAATAAGGTTAGGTAAGTTTTCTAAGGCTCATTTGGTACAAAATTATTAATTTTATTTAACATAAATGAAAAAATATATCTTTAAACGTACAAGATAAATTTAGAAATGACTCAATTCTTTGAACGAGTTCTTGGCTAATTGACCACATTATTAAACCCATTCGACACTATATATATATATATATATATATATATATATATATATATATATATATATATATATATATATATATATATATATATTTTTTTTTTTTTTTTAACAATCGGCCGTTCCCCACCAAGGCGGGGTAAAAAAAAAAACTTTCTCATCATTCACTCCATCACTGTCTTCCCAGAGGGGGCTTTACCCCTAGAAAAACTGAAACATTCCCCCTCCTTAAGTGCAGCATGATTCCATTCCAGGCTCAAGCCCAAATCCGGTTTCCTGAATCCCTTCAAAATTTTTTTTGCTCACACCCCAACAGACGTCAATTTTAAAAACCATTTGCCCATTCCTCCTATCAAAACCCACTGTTGGGGAAAATCAAACCCCCCACAAAACCTCCCCCCCCTCCCCCCAAACCTTTTCCCCTAGGCCGCCCCTACCCCCCTTCCCCTCCCTACAGATTTATCCTCTCAGGGTCATTCTTTGTTTCCACTCTCAATGCCAACCACCTCAAAACCCCCCCCTCAGCCCTCGGGAAATATTTTTGGTTCCCCCCCCCAATTTCCAAATCAATTTTTCCTCTTTATATTACACCACACATTGCCTAGACAGACACCCCCCTGCCCCCCACCCTCCTCGGGGACATTCACCCGCTTCCCCCAATAAGAGGTTGGTAACTATCTTCTCATTCCCTTTCTTCCAGGAAAGTTTTTTCCCACAGATCCAAATGCCCCCCCATTTTTTCCTCATCAATTTTTGTTCCCCTCATCCTTCTAACCCTTTGCTGAAAATTCCCCCCCAAAATCTGAAACATTACCCCCTCCTTCCCCCCTCAATGATCCCCAATTTTCCCCCCAAAATTTTTTGCCCCCTATCCCCTTACTTTTCCCCTATTTCATTTAATTTTCTTTTTTAAAACCCTTTTAAAATTCCCACCAACCTTGCAACTTTTTAGAACCCCCAAAAGCCAGTCTCAGCAAAAAAACTGTGAAAACCCCCCCTTTGATTTATTCTTTTTTTTCCCCCCCCCTTTTCCAAACCCTCCATTACTTTCACCCCCATCTTTTTTAAAAAACGGTGACATACACATCCCTGTCTAAGGCCTTTTTTACCGGGAAAATAATCCCTCTCCTCACCAACCGGCCTCATACCCAAAAATTTTCCCCCTTTTCCCCAAACCCCCTCCTTTCCAACCCCTTAACATTCCACATTGCCCCCCAATCCCCCCTATCATCCCCTTTCCCCCAAATCCATAAATCAAAAACCTTTTTCCCTTACCCAAATACGCCATTTTTTTTTACTAAACACTTTTCCCCCCTACCCCAAAAAACCCCTTTTCATCTGCTTTTCTCTCCCCGTTTTACTTTTAATTTTCAAAAATCCTTTCCATATTTTACCGGATACTAAAGACTTTTCCCCCAAATTTTCCTCTTTTTCCCCCTTTTCCCTTTTTATAAAAGGAACAATATTTTCTCGCCCCTAACCTTCCCTCTTCCATACATTATTAAAAATCCCCAAAACCCAAAAAACTATATCCCCCCGCTTTTAACATTTCTTTTTATCCCTCAACCATCCCTTCCCCCTTTCATTCCCCATGCCTCACAACCCCCCCCCAAAACGGGCTCTTCCACCCAAAAAGATGTTACCCCCCCCCTACAGAAATCCCGTTTCCCTTTTCATCAACTTTAAAACCTCAAAATATTCCCCCATTTTCCCATTTAAAACCCCCCAAATAATTTTTCCCCCTTTTTTAACTGCAAATCCTTTTTGTTCCCTACCTCCCCTTTTAATCTCACCCAAAATTTTTTTTTTTTTTCAAAAATTTTTGAAACCTCCCCTTCTTTTTCTCTTTTTTCATTTTTACCACTCTCTTAAACCCCTTTTTTTTTCTTCATATTTTTCCCCCCCACACACTTCTTTTGTAAAACCTCTCATTCCTTTTCTTTTACATTTTTTCTCTACCAAACCTTTTCCCCCCCACCCACTTTTCCCCCAAAAAATTCTGAAAATCTAAACTTAAATTTTTAACCCCCCATTCTTCAATTTATTCACTAGCCCATTTCCCAATAGTTGTTTTTATCCCCCCAACTCCCCCCTTTTTTTTAAAAACCTTCTTCTCTTTTTCCCTTTCTTTTTTCCTTGTTCCCCCCTTTTTTTTTTTTACAACAAAAGTGATCTATATATCGGGCCCCTCATAAACATTCATCCTAAGCTACTAACACTTTTTTCAAAAAAAATATCCAAAAAATATTCTTCCCTTCATATATTTTTTATATTATTTATCCTCTTTTTTAAAAAATTTTCCCCCTAACAAACCCCCTTTCTAACAAAGTTTAATAAAAAGGGTCCCATTTTCTTTTTCCCGGGGCCCCCCAAAACCTACCACCCCTCACATTTTCCCTTAGCATTTGGTCCCCAAACCCCAAATTTCTTCTCACTTGGTTCAAATTCCAACATTTTTTAACATCCCCCAAAAACTCTTCTCCTCCCCCCTTTTCCAGGGGATACCCCTTTAAACCCACTTTTCCCCTCCAAAACCCCCCTTTTACCCCCAAAACCCCAAATTTAACATTTATTTCCCTTTTTTTCCCCCTAACGTTTTCAACATTATTGCCCCCTTCCTTTTCTTAACCCCTAGAACCCCCGACTTTAACCCCCTTTATTTCTCCCACTGCTCCCCCCCCTTCAGCTTTGTTTCGGGGCCAGGACATCAACTTTTTTCATATATATATATATATATATATATATATATATATATATATATATATATATAAAAAATATATATATATATATATATATATTTTATGTAGGGGTTTAAAAAACAACGCGGAAGTTTTTCCTTTTTTTTGTCGTCGTGTTTTTTTTCCCCAGTGGATTGGAAGTTTCCCCCCCGACCTTGAGAGGTGTGGTGGGAGCTCAAGAAGGTTCTTTAAAGGCACCCCGGGGGGTTTTCCCCCCCTTGCAGACTCCTCCAGTAAAGGCCCTCCCAAAGGACAAACCCCCCCACTGGGACAAACCGATCAGGGAAAAAAACCCCGCTAACACAATCCCCCCCTTCAGGGGGGGAAAAAGCCCCCCCTCAGGAATTTCCCCTTTAGCTGCTCCCAATTCCTCCCTGGGCACTCGCCCGACCACAAAAATTTTCGGATTGGTGTTGCTTTTCCCCTTCCGCCCCCATACTCCCCGAACATGGGGGTTTGGGCAGGGCAAACCGGTTTTGATCACGGACTTAGGTCTCTTTACACATCGGGGGGAAAAAGAAACGGGACAGGGGAGGTCAATGACATCAAAAAAGAAGACGGGTTCCAAAACCCCAACGGAACCACAAGGGGGGGGGTTTAAGGGGAAAATTTCCCTTGGGGCCTTTTTGCTCCCCGGAAGGATGGTAAGCAGATTGCCGGACTACACCGTGCCGTTATAATGGCAGACATCTACTTGCCATACTGTGCTAAAAGGGTGGAGCTGCCAGCCCGGGGACCCAGACCCCCACAAATGAAAACCCCCTTTTTTAACTTCACCCCAAAAAGGGGCGGAGCCCTTTTGGGGCATGGAAGTGAGCTCAAAAATTTTTAAAAAAGGGGGTGGGTAAAAAATCATCATCGATACCAAGGACCACAGGGCGGCCAGCTTCCTCTTTCAGAGACTCAGTGCTGCGATCCAGATCAGCATTCTAGGCACGCGGCCAACTGCCGAGGAGCTGGACGAAGTATTTGAGATGTAGCTCTGAGTTTTATCTATTTTTTTTTCTCATTTTTAATGGAAAAAATTTTCTTTAAATAAAGTAGTATATAGAAAATATAGGGGGGGTTTGGGAAAAATTTTCAAACAGCTTCAGGGGGGAAATTTGGGGTTTTTCCCCAAAAAAAGGTTTTTTCCTTTCTCTGAGGATGAGGGTCTTCAAAACATTTCCCCGGGTGGTACCTCCTATATTATTTATATATATATATATATATATATATATATATATATATATATATATATATATATATATATATATATATATATATATATATATATATATATATATATATATATATAATATTATTGTTTTATATATATTTATTTATTATTAAAAACAGGTGGTATTGTACAATAACAACCTGCGACTAGCCAAAACCAACCCATGCTACTTTGGCCCCCCTTGGGGGGAAAAAAAATGAGTCAAAACAAGACCAGAACCTAAAAAAAAAGACGAATCCAGAACAGGGTTTTACCCATCCGAGGACATAGGGGGGGGGGGGTTTTTGGGACTAATTTCATTCTACCCCCTTTAAGAAAAATATCCAAAACATCCACTATGAAAAAAAAGAAAAATTCAAGGGTTTTTGATTACCCCCTTATAAAGGGAAATATAAAGGAAAACAAAAGAAGGTTAAAAAGGGGGGCAAGAAACACCTACAATCACATCATAACAAAGCCGCACCCCCTTTGGGTGTGAGGCCCCCGGCTTGTGAAGGCACCTAAAAACCCCCCCCAAATTTTAAAATTTATCTGAAAATCATTAAATTCTTCCAAATTTTTTTAATTTTAAATGAAAAATTTTTATAAACCAAAGAAACATTCATATTTTTTTTTCAAACTCTTTTATGAAAAGATTCTTTATTTTCCCTGTCAACCATGGATTTGGATAAAACTTTCTCAGCCTTCTGAAAATCAAATGGATGGTTAAAATTTTTGCAGGGAATAAACAGAGCTTTTAAATCTTGTTCATTCAACGTATTTAAAAAATTTTTTTTAATCTTAGTTCAAGATTTTTACTAGTTTGACCTTAAACTTTATCGCATATTTTACAAAATCTTAGAAAATTTCCTCAGCATTATGTGGGGGTTTTTAATCAAAAAGTTTTTTTTTGTATCAAAAAATTTCAAATATAAATTTGAAAAAAAGTGTTAAAAAAGGGGCAATAAACCAAGTTTTCATGGTAAAAAACCCCCTTTTTCTGAATGGGGTTTGGGTTTTCCATTTTTTTGGGGGGTAAAAAATATTTCTAGCTATTTTGAATGATTTATCAATTACATTTTTTTGGGGGGTTTTAATCATTAGCTATTTCATAAATTTTATAAATTTCTTCATCTATGAACTTGGACTACAAATGTAAAGTCTAAAAACATTGATGGGGAAAAACCCCCCGTTTAAATTTTATCATGATTGAAGAATAATAGTGTACATAGGGGAAAAATTATTTTTAGATTTTTGTAAATTTTTTAAAATTTTAAAAAAAATTTTTTTAAAATTTAAAAAATTTAAAAAATTTGGGAAAAGGCAATGAGTTATTTTTTTTTAACTCAACAGTAAAATTTATAGAATAAAATAAAAACTATTTAATTTAAAAAAAAGGTTTATGTCTACACCCCTTTTGGGGGGAAGGCACAAAATATCATCAACATATCTATATTAAACTCAAGGGAAAAAATTTTCCCCCTATAAATTACTTAGAACGGGGGAAAAAAAAGGTTTCCCCCCGCCATAAACTTCTGAAAAAAAAATCATCATTAAATACAAATTTGCATCAACAATGCAAAGTTTAATAAGTAAAGGGGGTAATAGAACTGGCTGGTAAATCGTAATTAAAAGTTCTTCAGATGAAAAAATTTAAAAACATCAACTGGAACTTTTGTAAACAAGGACAAAAAATCAAAACTAACCCTATGAAATCATTTAAATCAGTCAAAGTGCTTTTGGGTTTTTCAACTAAATTAAATTGTTTTTTTAAAAATTTAAAAATTTGAATTTTTTTTTCCCCAAAAGTCTAAAATATCAAAAGAAATTTGGGTGGTTTTTAAAAACCCCGCCTATGGAGCTAATAATTGGGGCTAACTGGATTACCTGGTTTGTGCGTTTTTTTTTAAACCATCATAAAGGTAAAGATGGTTAGTGTATCACCTTTTTGAAATGGTTAGGAAAAAAAAAACCGACAAAAAAAAAAATCGCCGGGGGGTGAGAGCTTTTTAAGGGGTTTTTAAGGAATGCAAAAAGGAACTCCTTTTTCCAATATCTAACATTTTTTTAAATTTTTCTCTTCAAACATTTTAGTGTCTGATATGTGGAAAAAGGCTAATGTAATTCCTATTTTTAAAAAAGGGACAAGTCACTACCGTCAAAAATTAAAGCCCAATAAGCCTGCGTCAATTGAGGCAAATTACTAGAGTCAATTATAGCTGATATTATTAGAAAACCCCCCCAGATAACCCCCAAATTTTATTAATGATACCTTTCCTTTGGGTTAAAGGGGGCCCCCCCTCCTATCCCAATTTATTAACCTTCTTCACCCAAAATTTTAAAAGGGTGTTGATCACGATAAAGAATTAGATATTGTTTTTTTAGACTTTAGTAAGGCTTTTGATAGAGTACCGAAAAGACTGTTAAAAAAGTGGCAGCTCAGGGATTGGGGGAAAAATGCTGTCATGGATCGAGTCATGGCTCACCAATAGGAAACAGAAAAGGGGTGCATAAATGGGGGTTTAAAAACGAATGGGGGCTTGTAACAAGTAGGAAAATTGATTCAAACAGATGTCATAGAACTTCAGGAAGATTTAGACAAACTTAATTCGTGGTCGAAAAGTGGCAGATGAAATTCAATGTAGATAAATGCAAGGTTCTGAAGCTGGGGAGTGTCCATAACCCAAGCACTTATAAGTTAAATAACGTAGAACAGCCATACAGATTGCGAGAAGGACTTGGGGGTGATGGTAAGCAAACCTTAAACCAAGAACAATCCCTAACGTACGTAATAAGGCAATAGATTACTGGGATTTATATCAAGTTTTAGAACAGAAGTCAGGGTTATTTACAGCTTTATACTTTATTAGTAAGCCTCACTAATTACGAGCTCAGTTTTGGTCTCCATATTACAGAATGGACATAAATTGTAAAAAACATTCACTAGAAGACTAAATTAATACATACTTGAAATTTTCCCTTACGAAGAAAGATTGAAGATTTAAAATTACATTCCTTGTAAGACGTAGAATGGGGAGACATGGGTTCAAAAAAAGGGTTTTAAAAAAGGGAAAAATGGGAGTTTAAAGGGAACCCTTTTTTTAAGAACATAAGAACATAAGAAAAAAACTGCAGCAGTGTTGGCCCATTCTAGGCAGGTCCTTCACATTCCATCCCACCAACAGAATATTTGTTCAACCTAATTTTCAATGCTACCCAAAAAATAAGCTTTGATAATTTTATTTACTCATGTGCAATTCCACTCAAATCCAACCCCTTTCACTCATGAATTTATCCAACCTAAATTTAAAACTACCCAAGGTCCTTGCTTCAATAACCCTACTAGGCAGACTGTTCCATTAGTGGAAGTAAATTTTTAATTAATTCATCTTTGCTTTTCAGTAGATGTTTTATTGAAATTGCTGTTAAAAGTTTCTAAGGGATTCTTTCTAAGTTTAAAATAGGTTTCAGTATCATCTAGGAGATTATTCATTTTATCTTGGTAATTGAATTTTTCGAAACAAGATTACTTAACACAATCCTTCCTAATAGAGCTAAGTGGTATAGATATGTTGATGATATTTTGTGCCTTATGCAAGATGTAGACATAAACCATTTCCTTGTTAAATTAAAAGCTTAAGCTTATTCTATAAATTTTACTGTTGAGTTCGAGTAAATAACTCATTGCCTTTCCTAGATGTTTTTATTATTAATGGTAACAATTATTTTAAATTTAAAATTTACAGAAAACCTACAAATAACTGTTCCTATGTACACTATTATTCTTCACATCAAGATAGAGTTAAACTGTCGGTTTTCTCATCAATGTTTTTGAGAGCTTTACGTATTTGTAGTCCAGAGTTCATAGATGAAAAAAATTATAAAATTTATGAAATAGCTAATGATCTAAAATACCAAGAAACATAATTGATAAATCATTCAAAATAAGCTAGAAATACTTTTACAATCCAAAAAGGGACAACCAACCTTATTCAACTAAAAATATGTTGGTTCTCCCTTACCATGAAAACTTGGTTGATATGCCTTCTCTTTTTAACACTTTTAATATCAAATTTATATTTAATAATCTTGATACAGTAAAAAATTTTTTTATAAAAAATCCCCCCAAAATGCTGACGGATGTGTCTATAAGATTCCTTGTAAAATATGCGATAAAGTTTATTACGGTCAAACTGTTAAAAATCTTAAACTAAGATTAAAACAACATAAATACAGCATTATAACTGGACAAGATTCTAATGCTCTATTTATTCATGCAAGAGATTTTAACCATCCAATTGATTTTCAGAAGGCTGATAAAGTTGTATCAAGCAAGTCCATGGTTGAGAGGAATATAATAGAATCATGTTTCATAAAAAGCAGTTTTGAAAATAATATGAATGTTTCTTTTGGTTTATATAAATTGGATTTATTTATAATTAATAAAATTTGGGAAGAATTTAATGATATATGAGATAAATCTTAATTCTTGGGTGGAGTTTCAGGTGCGCTTCACAAGTCGGGTGCCGTCACGCTAATGAGGTGCGGTCTTTGTTATGATGTGATTGTGAGGTGTATTCTTGCCCTTTATAAGCCTTCTTGCTGTTGTTTTGTGCTTTATAGTTCTTGATATTGATAATCACGAAAGTGCTTGGATTTCTATTTTTTCAAAGTGTGTTTTGCATATTGTGATACGCTGTTTATGGATCTTATTGCATATTATATATATATATATATATATATATATATATATATATATATATATATATATATATATATATATATATATATACAGTGAATAATGAATCCGTATAATGGTTGTAAATATTAAATAGAACGGGGTTTAAACGTGTTCCAGAATTGAAGAGAAGCGTGGAGGTGGAGCCGAGAGCTTAATAATTATTGAAAAGGTCTACGGCTCAGGCCCATCACGTTTCAATTATTGCACAGTTCCATAGTCAAACATTCAATCATTTTCATGGCTCAGTGGAGAGCAATTGATAATCCCGTCACCATTTATTTTGTCAATTCATAAATATTTTGGTCTCTGTATTCAGTGTTTTATAGATAAACTTTGTAACCATTCTCTCTCTCTCTCTCTCTCTCTCTCTCTCTGTTTCAAAGTACACAGTAGTTTTGCCACACAACTAGACCTTGATATAAGTAGAACACCTTGCGGAAGCTAGGCGTTGTATCCCCAAGTCCCGGATCACAAGATCTGTGATAAGTTATTTCATCTCAACTTGTTATTGGCAATGAAATTCGAAAAGTATTTTAGAATGCTTAATTATTTAAAACTACGCAAACGAGCGAAATATATACTAACAATATCTCTCAATTTAAAACTCGATTAGAACCTGCAAACTCTACGAACGTTCAGTGTACTTTGATGCAGAATGCGCAGGTTTGAATCCTGTTTTGGACTGACAGAAGGAGTGCATACATATATATATATATATATATATATATATATATATATATATATATATATATATATGTGTGTGTGTGTGTGTGTGTGTGTGTGTGTGTGTGTGTGTGTGTGTGTGTGTCTCGTACCGAATAGGTAAAACTGGTCAGTTAGCAAGAACTCATCTAAAATTAAGTCCTTTCTAAAAAAAATTCTTATACGTTTAAAGATATATTTTTATCATTTATGTTAATGTAAAAATTAATAATTTTGTACTAAAAGAACCTTAGAAAACTTACCTAACATTTTTATAACAATCGGAATATAATTTAGCCTAATTCAACTAAATATATTTTAGATAAGTTTACAATAACTTAATAATATACAAACACAATGAAATATATTTTTTTCGTTAGGTTCAGAATGATTTTTGCCAAATTACTGCATACACAAATTTTCGCTTGCTTTATTCGGCAAGAAGAGCGTTGCTATATAAGCCAAAATCGCAAGTTTTACCTATTCGGCACGCTATATATATTTATGTATATATATATATATATATATATATATATATATATATATATATATATATATATATATATATATATATATATATATATATATATATATATATATATATGTCGTGCCGATTAGGTAAAACTTGCGATTTTAGCTTAAATACAACGCTCACCTTGCCATATAAGACAAGTAAAATTTGTGTATGCAATAATTTCGCCAAAATCATTCTGAACATAACGAAAAAATATATTTCATTGTGTTTGTTTATTATTAAATTAATGTTAACGTATCTAAAATATATTTAGTTGGGTTAGGCTAAATTAAATTGCGCTTGTTGTAATAAGGTTAGGTAGGTTTTCAAAGTTTCTCTTGGTACAAAATTATAAATTATTACATTAACATAAATTAAAAAATATATCTCTAAACTATAAGAGAAAATTTTAGAAATGTCTTAATTTTAGATGAGTTCTTGCTAATTGGCCAGTTTTACCTAATCGGCACGACATATATATATATATATATATATATATATATATATATATATATATATATATATAGAGTTACTAGCCCCTTGCTCCCGGTGTGTTAGTCGCCTCTTACGACACGCATGGCATACGAAGGAAGAATTCTTTTCCACTTTCCCATGGAGAACACAAGTGTATCATCGGTGGAATAAGTATAACATCACTGCAACACAAGTATATCAACAGTGGAACAAGTATAGCATCACTGCAACACAACTATATAAACAGTGGAATAAGTATAGCATCACTGCAACACGAGTATATCAACAGTGGAATAAGTATAGCATCACTGCAACACAACTATATAAACAGTGGAATAAGTATAGCATCACTGCAACACAAGTATATCAACAGTGGAACAAGTATAGCATCACTGCAACACAAATATATCAACAGTGGAACAAGTATATCATCACTGGAACACACACTGTAAGTTAAACTCTACGCAATAAGTTAATAGAGCGAGACAACCATAGGTTACAGCCTTTACCCACCGGTGTTTGAGTTGGTGTAATGTACGTCAGCTGGGACGTGGGTGTTTACTGGCAGCGTGTGTTGTGTGTGTTGCCCTATAGTAACCTGACTTATTGACCAATAATTCATAATGCAGATGTATAGAGCAGCAAATTCGGGAAGTATCATTATATAATTTTGTTTATACGTTTTCCACTATGCTCTTTTCTCTCTCTCTCTCTCTCTCTCTCCTCTCTCTCTCTCTCTCTCTCTCTCTCTCTCTCTCTCTCTCTCTCTCTCTCTGTCTCTCTCTCTCACACACACACAGGTACGATAAAGCTCATGGAGCAGGAAGAGAGTGGACCTAGTAACGACCAATAAAGAGGCGGGGCCAGGAGATATGAATCGACCCATGCAACCACAATTAGGTGAGTACACACAGTTGGGCGTCACGGGTTGGTCACACTAAGTGTTTGTACACTAGTTGTACACACACAGCACAGGACGGTGATGAGTGTGTGAACGTGTGGCGAGGAAGGGGGCAGACGGAAGGGGGCAGACGGAAGGGGCAGACGGAAGGGGGCAGACGGAAGGGGGCAGTCGGAAGGGGACAGACGGAAGGGGGCAGACGGAAGGGGGCAGTCGGAAGGGGACAGACGGAAGGGGGCAGTCGGAAGGGGACAGACGGAAGGGGCAGTCGGAAGGGAAGATAACAGGGATGGAAGGAATAATTGAAGGAGCATTATGTAGAGAAATATAAGTGGGGGAGCAAGTTGAAGCACAGGAGGAGGTTAAGTAAAGAAGGAAGAGGACGAGATAGAAGAAGAGAAATCGAAGAGGATGAAATGGAGAAAGAAGGGGATGAAGAGGAGTAAAAGAAGGACTAAGTGTAACATCTGTAGGGATGTGAAAACATCTGTGGGCTTGGGAAATAGAAAAGACTGGAGGTGCGGGGAAGAGATTACAGTGATGAAGGAGGTTGGAGGTGCGGGGAAGAGATTACAGTGATGAAAGGTGATAGCAGGTGTGGGATAAGGCAGGTGTGGATACAGAAGACATGTGTGGTAATTATAGTAGGAGTGTGTAGGGAGGGTAAGTGAGGGCAAAAGAATAATAACAGTTGTTGGCAGAGAGCGGCAGTTATGAGGCAGAGGAAGGCAGTTGGAAGCACAGGACAGCAGGTGGCAGACTGCCTAAATGGTCTCCCCTAATGAAGCAATTCATGTGATTATCCACGATAATAACGTCAATTACCTGCTGTCTAAAGGCTGTAGAAATGATGTGGCGATCGATCCAGCGTCCCCTGAGAGAGACCTATTTGAAGTACGGGAGTTGTGTAGGTGGGTGAGGAGTTGTGTAGGTGGGTGTGGTGTTGTGTAGGTGGGTGAGGAGTTGTGTACGTGGGTGTGGTGTTGTGTAGGTGGGTGAGGAGTTGTGTACGTGGGTGAGGAGTTGTGTACGTGGGTGAGGAGTTGTGTACGTGGGTGAGGAGTTGTGTACGTGGGTGGGGTGTTGTGTAGGTGGGTGAGGAGTTGTGTAGGTGGGTGAGGAGTTGTGTAGGTGGGTGAGGAGTTGTGTAGGTGGGTGAGGAGTTGTGTAGTTGGGTGAGGAGTTGTGTACGTGGGTGTGGTGTTGTGTAGGTGGGTGAGGAGTTGTGTACGTGGGTGAGGAGTTGTGTAGGTGGGTGAGGAGTTGTGTACGTGGGTGTGGTGTTGTGTAGGTGGGTGAGGAGTTGTGTACGTGGGTGTGGTGTTGTGTAGGTGGGTGAGGAGTTGTGTACGTGGGTGAGGAGCTGTGTAGGTGGGTGAGAAGTTGTGTACGTGGGTGAGGAGTTGTGTATTTGGGAGAGGAGTTGTGTACGTGGGTGTGGTGTTGTGTAGGTGGGTGAGGAGTTGTGTAGGTGGGTGAGGAGTTGTGTACGTGGGTGTGGTGTTGTGTAGGTGGGTGAGGAGTTGTGTACGTGGGTGAAGCGTTGTCTACGTGGGTGAAGTGTTGTCTACGTGGGTGAAGTGTTCTCTATGTGGGAGAAATGCTTTTATTTTACATAGGAGAATCTTGGATTACGCTGGACACTTGTATGGGAGGACTGTTTATTGTGTGGAATAACATAAGAACATAAGAATGGAGAACACTGCAGAAGGCCTACTGGCCCATACAAGGCAAGTCCTTATCAAAACCCCCACTACCTAAGAATTTACTCCCGTACTCACGACACCAATCAAACCCAGCCCCTCCCACTCATATATTTGTCCAATCTCTTTTTAAAGCCACCCAAGGTCCTAGCCTCTATCACAGTACTCGGAAGATTGTTCCACGCATCTACAACTCTGTTCGAAAACCAGTACTTGCCTATGTCCTTTCTAAATCTAAATTTATCCAATTTAAATCCGTTATTTCTGGTTCTTACTTGGTTCGATATCCTCAGTATTTTATTAATATCTCCTTTGTTTATGCCCATCATCCACTTGTATACCTCGATGATATCTCCCTCATTCTACGTCTCTCCAGAGAGTGGAGATTCAACGCTCTAAGTCTATCTTCATACGGGAGATTTCTTATACTGTAAATCATTTTAGTCATTCTTCTTTGTATGTTCTCCAATGAATCTATATCCATCCTGTAGTAAGGAGACCAAAACTGAGCTGCATAATCCAAATGAGGTCTCACTAGTGATGTATAGAGCTGTAAAATAACTTTTGGACTTCTGTTGCTTATACTTCTTGAAATAAATCCTAGTAATCTGTTAGCCTTATTGCACACTTAGGCACTGTTGTCTTGGCTTTAGATTCCTGCTTACCATGACTCCCAAGTCTTTTTCACATTCTGTATGATCAAGCTCTACTTCACCTAGTTTATAAATTCGAGGGATATTTTCATTACCAAGGACTAGTACCTTACACTTGTCCACATTGAACTTCATCTGCCACTTTTCAGACCAAGACATTAATTTGTCCAAATCCTCCTGGAGTTCACTGGTATCCTCCTCAGAATGAATCATACGGCCTATTTTTGTATCATCAGCAAATTTACTCATGTCACTTGCAATTCCTTCATCAAGGTCATTTATGTAAATGAATGGCCTAAAACTGATCCTTGTGGAACGCCACTAGTGACTAATCCCCATTCAGATTTGACCCCATTAATGGAAACTCTCTGCTTTCTATTGGTAAGCCATGCTTCTATCCATGCTAGAACTTTATCTCCTATACCATGAGCTGCCACCTTTCTTAAGAGTCTCTTGTGAGGTACTCTATCGAAGGCCTTACTGAAATCCAAGTAAACTATATCATATTCTTTATCACTGTCTACTGCCTCAAATATTTTATTGAAAAACGTCAGTAAATTTGTCAGGCAGGAACGACCTCTCGTGAACCCATGCTGAGATTCATTAATCAAATTATGTTCTTCAAGGTGACTTCTAATAATATCAGCTATAATTGATTCTAATAATTTGCCTACTATAGATGTGATAAGGTTGATAAGGTTGATAAGATGTGATAAGGTTGATAAGGTTGATGAATTATTGATTACTCTGAAGAATTGTTATTTACTTGGGAAAGTGATTGACTACATTGGAGAATTGTTGAATACATGGGATAATTGATGATCGCGTGGGAAAATTGATGTTTACTTTGTAAAGGATTAAAAAGTCTGGTCATTTGTACCTACATATGAGAGTTATTGATCACATGGAAACAAGCGAGTGTAGGTCGTGACTGTAACGTGTATAGCATCCAGAGTCCAAGGAAACTCCGTAACAGCTGACAAGGATTAGGATCGCACAGCCTGCAGAGAGAGAGAGAGAGAGAGAGAGAGAGAGAGAGAGAGAGAGAGAGAGAGAGAGAGAGAGAGAGAGAGAGAAAGAGAGAGAGAGCAAGAGAGAGCATGCAGCAGTGTGATTTCTGCTGACAGTGTGATCTGGTTTTGTACTGAATTCTACGTGCTAAAAGACTAGATCCAACATCGTATGAGTGATTTTGTTGTTACACGATATTACAGCTTAGGTGATTTCTCTCTCTCTTTTGCACAAGGCTTAACAAGGTTGGGGTAAGAGTTCCTAACTAGTAAGGTTATCGAAGCTAAAACCTTGGGTAGTTTCAAATTTAGGTTGGATAAATCCATGAGTGAGAGGGGTTGGATATGAGTGGGACTTGCATGTGAGTAAATACAATTGTTAAAGCTTATTACTTGGTTAGCGTTTATTCTGTTAGTGGGTTGGATTTGTGAAGGACCTACCTAATATAGACCAACAGGCCTACTGCAGTGTTCCTCCTTTATGTTCTCTCTCTATCACTCCAGCAGAGAGCGAAATGTCTTCCTTCTAAGGCAGGGGTCGGGGAACTGGGGTAAATTACCCCAAATGGGGTAAAAATGAAAATCTCGGGGTAATGAAAGCTCAATAAACATATATATAAAATTGCACAAAAAATTATTATTTAATACACGAGGAAAATTACGAGTTTGGGCTCTCAAAACTGAACTTGAAATTTTCCTGGTTGATCAAAAGCATGTTGTTGCAGGTAAGTTAAGAAACTCCTCTTGGGTTGCACATGTTGCATATTTAGCTGACATCTTTGGGTATGTGAATACTATGAACAAAGAACTGCAAGGGAAAAATATCAATGTTATTACAGCCAGAGAAAAGATTTCAGCATTTGGATCAAAGCTTCTGTATTGGAGCCAGAAAGTAGAACAAAACAAAATAGCTGCCTTTCCAAAGTTAGCTGTGTTTTTGGAAGATTGTGAAGAACTTTCTTTTGGTGACATCAAGGTTCTAGTTATAGAGCATTTTACCAAACTCAAAAGCGGTTCTCTGATTACTTGCCAGATCTTGATTCACATACTGTGAGTTGGGTTGTGAATCCCTTCAAGTGTGAAATTGCTGATGTGCCAGAAGAGTCTGCAGGATTGGCAGACACTTCTTGAACATCGCTCCAACAATGATGCATTGAATTTCAGAACAATGCAGACCTGTCCATTTTTCGGATGTCAAGAGCTGCAAAGACTTTCAAAATTGCACATGAAGAAGCAATAAAAATACTGCTGCCATTTACAACTACCATCTTTGTGAACAAAAATTTTCCACTCTCATTAACTGGAAAACAAAGTCCAGAAATCGGTAGAACGCCGAAGACAGTGTCCAGATTGCTCTGACATCAAAAAGCCCTAATTTTGATGAAGTATCGAAAATGAAAGAACATCATTGCTACAAAACCTGAAGTGAAAATGTTTACAATGAGATTCTTTA
Source organism: Cherax destructor (assembly GCA_009830355.1). Lineage (NCBI taxonomy): Eukaryota > Metazoa > Arthropoda > Malacostraca > Decapoda > Parastacidae > Cherax > Cherax destructor. The sequence continues at coordinate 2,049 of WNWK01008196.1, read as the reverse complement.
GTTCCTTAATGGGATTTTTATTAAATTTGTCTGTTTTTTTTTATTTCATGCATTTTTTTTTTCATTTTAATATTTTGTTAATTTTGTTTTTTATTTTTAAACTAGTTTTATATCGTATAAATACATATTTTTCAGTTTGTATGACTATTCTCCATACAAATAGATTCAATAAACTATTTTGAATTTGAATGCTCTTTATGTTTTCCGGATTCTGTGGACTTTCAAGTCTTGTGGGGAATTTCGCTGTACACAAATTTGTTTTGGTGTAATACCCAAAAAACGTTCGCCGACCCCTGTTCTAAGGCATTTATTTTGTTATTCATCTTAATCCTCCTCCTTCTGCCTGTGACGTGACTTTTCTTCTCTTTTTGACTTCCTCTTCATATTTCTTGCCTCAAAATCGCTGAGTCTCATGTGATTTCCCTCGTGGAATGGTGGAGGAAATGCTACCCCGTCCCCCCATCATCACCCTCAGTATCACCTTAGCACCACCACCCTCAGTATCAACCTACCATCACCACCCTCAGTATCAACCTACCATCACCACCCACATTATCACACTACCACCACCACCTACAGTATCATCCCAGTACCACCACAACTCACAGTACCATCTCAGTACCACCACCCACAGTATTATTACTGAGAGACATGCTGTTCCCTGCTACCAAATTATTATTACAATCATGGTAAGCTCTAAATTCGTAGGGATCATATAGCGCCTGGTGGGAATAGAAGGCATTCAGGTTCGATTCGAGGAACTGGAGGTCATGTCCAATTCCTTAGATGAAGAGAGCATCTCCAGTATCAAGGAACTTTCCTTGTGGCGTCTGCTACCGAAGCAGGAATTGTTGCTGGCAAGCAACTCACGGTTAGAATAGAAAAATCTTAGTTTCAATCACTGGTTTAGGGATTTGTGTAAACGAGCGGTGCTTCTATCTTTAATGAATGAAGTCATGTTTGCTTGAGAGTTACAGGACAGAACATCTGAATGATGAAATACAGGCACACCTAAATATCAGTGTGAACTCCCAATAAACACATTGTGTGTGTGTGTATGTGTGTTATTTACCATTTTGTCCTAGGCACATGTCGATTAGACACTAGGCCTATTTTGTGTGTGTGTGTGGTTGTGTGTGAGTGTGTGTGTGTGTGTGCGTGTGTGTGTGTGTGTGTGTGTGTGTGTGTGGTTGTGTGTGTGGTTGTGTGTGGTTGTGTGTGTGTGTGTGTGGTTGTGTGTGTGTGTGTGTGGTTGCGTATGTTATTTATTTAGTTACCATTTTGTCCTAGGCACATGTCGATTAGACACTAGGCCTATTTTGTGTGTGTGTGTGGTTGTGTGTGTGGTTGTGTGTGTGTGGTTGTGTGTGTGTGGTTGTGTGTGAGTGTGTGTGTGTGTGTATGCGTGTGTGTGTGTGTGTGTGTGTGTGTGTGTGTGTGTGTACTCACCCATTGTGGTGCAGGGGTCGAGACTCAGCTCAGCTCAGCTCCTGGCCTCCTGTGTGTGGTTGTGTGTGCGTGTGGTTGTGTGTGTGTGTGTGTGCACTGGTATGTATTTAGTCTTTATTATTGTTACATTTACGTTGGAGCGCTAAACCCATCAGTGTCATAGAGAGTCTAGGACAATGGGAGGTACTGAGGAAGGGAAGGTCAGCTTCCATTCCTTGGATCAAGATCTCTTAAATACCAACAAGGAAACTTCCTTGAGGGGTAAAACATGTAAATTTACAAAACAGAAAATTATTTATAAATTTATTGTATACAGCTTGTTTTTTTAATTTTATTTAACATTACTATTTAAAGACAATTTAAGAAAAATGAAAATTTTATTACTTTTTTATTTTTTTTAACTTACTTTAAAAAAATTGTATAATAATATCAAATCTTGGCCATGAAGGTCGATCACCATACCCAGCCCTTCTAGGGCAGGGTAGGTGCCAAGGCTGGAGCTTGCTACCATCTGCAGCTCGAAGACTGCCCTTCCCGTCAGCCTCCTTGGGGCTGGGAAGGTGGCAGACCAGAGAGGCCTAGCATCTATCTACCACCTGC
>WNWK01008195.1:0-86785 GCA_009830355.1 Cherax destructor | reverse complement strand
TCCCCATTCGGCAAGAATTCACAAGGAAATTCGAAAACAGCATAGAGGAGGTGGGCAGTGAGTGGTGATGGTGTGGCGGCGTACACTAGGGCGAGCGTGAGTGTCTGGGTGAGAGGCGAGGAGCCCGCTCACCTCTGAAGTGCTGAAATAGCAGTGCTGAGCTGAACAACAACAGCAGAACATGCTGGCAAGGCTGAACACGTGACTGAGAACAGCATGGGACGCTGTGGCTTGCAATCTGACGCCATTTCTCGGAGTTGACAAATTTCGGCCTGAATCCTGCTTGACCTGTGTCTGGACGCTGGTTGAGACACGACTCAGGATAACTGATGAAGTTGTAGATAACTTCATTGCTCTTCCTTCCCTCGCGGGCAAACACATCAGCTCGAGGCACCGCTGCACCATTATAACGATATGTTATTTGGAGTTTTGGAGACGTGGAATGCAATGATAAGGCTTCGGAGGCTTCTTCTTATTGTAATGGCCCAGGTGGGCTGCCTTGGAGAGGGAGAGGGTAGGCCTGTTCTCTGAGTGTTGTCTGGGCGCCAAGTCAGGGAGAGGCAGGGGTGGGCAGACTCACATGGGTATGCCTACAGCTTGCCCTCTGGCAGAAACTATGGAACTAGCATGGCACGAAATATGAACTCAGCTCACAGACAGCATGGGCTGCCCTATGCAGACAGTCAGGCTGTCTAGTATATATATACTGTAACTACCAAAGGATATATACTGTAACTACCCACAAGGTATATATACTGTAACTACCACGAGGTATATATACTATAACTACCCACGAGGTATATATACTGTAACGACCCACAAGGAATATACTGTAATTTACCACGAAATATATATCTGTAACTACCAACGAGGTATATATAATATACCTACCACGAGTATATATACTGTAACTACCTACAAGGTATATATATATACTGTAACTACCCACAAGGTATATATACTATAACTACCCACAAGGTATATATACAGTAACTACCTGACAAAATATATATACTGTAACGACCCACAATTATATATTGTAACGAAATACAAGGTATATATTGTAACGACCCAAGGTATATATACTGAAACGACTCACAATGTATATATTGTAACGACCACAAGGTATATACTGTAACGACCAACAAGGTATATACTGTAACGACCAACAAGGTATATACTGTAACGACCCACAAGGTATATACTGTAACGACCACAAGGTATATTGTAACGACCCACAAGGTATATACTGTAACGACCCACACGGTATATATTGTAACGACCACAAGATATATACTGTAACGATCCACAAGGTATAAGAACATAAGAACATAAGAAAGGAGGAACACTGCAGCAGGCCTGTTGGCCCATACTAGGCATGTCCTTTACAATCCACCCCACTAACAGAATATTTACCCAACCTAATTTTCAATTCTGCCCAAGCAATAAGATTTGATAATTCTATTAACTCATGTGCGAGTCCCACTCAAATCCAACCCCTCTCACTCATGTATTTATCTAACCTAATTTGAAACTACCCAAGGTTTTAGCCTCAATAACCCTACTAGGCAGACTGTTCCACTCATCAACTACCCTATTTCCAAACCAATACTTTCCTATATCCTTTCTAAATCTAAACTTGTCTAATTTGAATCCATTATTGAGGATATCTATCCTCAAGACCTTATTTATATCCCCCTTATTAATACCCATCTTCCACTTATATACTTCGATCATATCTCCCTCATTCTTCGTCTTACAAGTGAATGTAATTTAAGGGTCTTCAATCTTTCTTCATACGGAAGATTTCTAATGCTATGAACTAACTTTGTCATTCGTCGCTGAATGTTTTCTAACGAATTTATATCCATTCTGTAAAATGGAGACCCGAACTGAGCTGCATAATCTAGGTGAGGCCTTACTAATGATGTACAAAGCTGTAGTGTAACCGCTGGACTTCTGTTGCTTACACTTCTTGATATAAATCCTAGTAATCTATTTACCTTATTTCGTACGCTTAGGCATTGCTGACTTGGTTTAATGTTGCTGCTTACCATAACCCCCAAATCCTTTTCGCATTCTGTACGACTAAGTTCAACATTATTAAGCTGGTAGGTGCTAGGGTTATGAACATTCCCGAGCTTTAGAACTTTGCATTTATCTACAGTGAACTGCATCTGCCACTTTTCTGACCACGAATTCAGTTTGTCTAAATCCTCCTGAAGTTCCATGACATCTACGTCTGAATCGATTATCCTATCTATCTTCGTGTCATCAGCGAATTTGCTCATATCACTAGTAATCCCCTCGTCAAGGTCATTTATATATACGCATTATAAACAACAATGGGCCTAAAACCGATCCCTGATCCCCACTCAGATTTAACCCCATTTACGCACACTCTCTGCTTCCTATTGGTGAGCCATGACTCGATCCATGACAGCACTTTTCCCCCAATGCCATGAGCAGCCACTTTCTTCAACAGTCTCTGATGTGGTACTCTATCAAAAGTCTTACTAAAATCCAAATAAACAATATCGAATTCTTTATCATGATCAACGACCTCAAAAGCCTTTCTGAAGAAAGTTAATAAATTAGTTAGGCAGGAATGGCCCCTGGTGAATCCATGTTGAGTATCATTAATCAAATTATGATTATCGAGATGGCTTCTTTTAAGGGGACCTATCTTATCTCTAACTTTTGTTCTATACACCTGGAAAAAACTTTTTGGGTTAGCTTTCGAATCCCTAGCAACTTTATTTTCGTAGTCCCGTTTAGCTTTTCTTATCCCCTTTTTAACGTCCCTCTTAATGTCAATATACTGATTCATAAGATGACCCTCACCTCTTTTGATATGCCTATAAATTTCTTTCGTCTGCCATCCATTTTGGGTTATTTCTATTCGATCTAATTTCTTTATACCGGATAAATGTTCTTTGGGCAGCATGTATAATGTTCAGAAAACTGTCATATTGATAGCTCTCCTCAATACCCCAGTCCACAGGGACCGTTATTGAGTTATCCCTACTATAATACATCCATTCAATGCTTAAGGTAATTGATTTGTGGTCGCTTGTGCCGAGTTCCTCTGTAATTTCTAAATTATTAACAAGTGTTTCATTGTTTGCCAGAACCAAGTCAAGCAGGTTATTCGCCCTTGTAGGTTCTGTCACAAACTGCTTCAAAAAACAATACTGAACTACTTCTAAAAAGTCGTTAGATTCTAAATTCCCTGTCAAGAAATTCCAATCAATCTGACTAAAGTTAAAGTCCCCTAGAATTACTACATTATCGTGCCTTGTGGCCTTAACAGTTTCCTCCCAAAGTAGTCTCCCTTGTTCCCTATCTAAGTTTGGGGGACGGTATATCACGCCTAAGATAAATTTTTCATACCCCTCTGAAAATTCTATCCAGACAGACTCTGTATGTGTTATTTCAGACTTTATTCCCGTTTTTATGCAACAATTTAAAGAATCTCGGACATAGAGTGCCACCCCACCCCACTTTACCGATACTTCTGTCTACTTGAAACAATTTAAAACTTTGAATGTGACATTCAACTGGTATGTCCCGATTTTTCATATTAAACCAAAAACATCAATGTTACCTGCACTTGCAACTAATCTCAATTAGTCCATCTTATTTCTCACTATGTGTATTAGTATAAAATATGTTTAGAAAACCTCCTCTTCTTTTCTCTTCCCACTGATTTCTGTTCCTCCATTATACCTGTTACTGACCCTGTCATCTAGTGCCACTGGGTTTCCAATATTCACCAATAACTCTACCTCATTCTGCCTATTACTGGTTTCCTAAACCTCACACTATCGCTACACTGAGAATTCATTGATTTTCCACAAAAACCCATACCACTATCTATTTCTGGTTTAAAGACCTAACAGCTCCCTCCACTGCATTGGCCAGTGCTCCCACCCCAAACCTAGATAAGTGAACCCCATCCCTGGCATACATGTCATTTCTGCCATAGAAGAGGTCCCAGTTGTCTATGAATGTTACTGAATTTTCCTTACAGTGTTTGTCCAGCCAGCAATTGACTCCAATTGCCCTGGACAACCATTCATTTCCAACTCCTCTCCTGGGCAAAATGCCACATATCACAGGATTCCCACCCTTCTTCCTAATTATCTCTATTGCTGTCCTATACTTACTAATCAGGTCTTCACTCCTACGTCTGCCAACATCGTTGCCTCCCACACTGAGGCAGATAATAGGATTGTTCCCATTACCTTTCATGATATCGTCTAGATGGCTAACAATATCCTCCATCCCAGCCCCAGAAAAACATACCCTCCGCCTCCTCTTCCTGTCCCTAAGACAAAAATCCCTATCCATAAACTTAACCTGACTGTCCCCAACTTAAACAATATTCTTACCTTCACTGGTGGAGTTCGTCGTGACATTCTCGATGATCTTCGTTGGAGTTTCAGGGGATGTCGACTCACTCTTGTCTGCCAATGCTTCCTCGGTGCTCGTTGTGACGTTCCCAGTAGACACCCCACATTCGTCGGGTAGCACCGAAAATGGGTTGGAAGTTTCCACAGTAGTCTTCTGGTTCTTCGTTGTTTCTGCCACTCCAACAGTCTTCTTGATCTTCAGCTTCATACCATGTTGCCCGGCAACTGACCAGGTTCCCTCTTGACCAGAGGACTCACAACAGGGGATTACTACGAATCCTCTTGTTTTACTCCGTCAATCGCCGTATCTCGAGCTTAGCAACCCTAAGCTCCTCTTTCAGCTGCTGGTAGAGTTGCTCAAGAGAGGACATCTTGGTTCAAATTCACAGAGAGCACACTAGACACGTCTTCACAGAGCTAAGTACAGGTCACCACTGTAACGACTCACAATGTATATACTGTAACGACCCACAAGGTATATATTGTAACGACCCAACGAACGAAGTTGAAGATCACGATAAAGAATTCAATATTGTTTATTTGGATTTTAGTAAGGCTTTTGATAGAGTACCGCACCAGAGACTGCTAAAGAAAATGGCAAAATAAACACATAAGCAGTATAATGTGATCCTTTATTGACAACGTTTCTCCAACACAGTGGGATTTATCAAGTCACAAACAGATCTACCTGGGTGATCCATCCTATCCAGCATTCTCTGCACATTTTCAAGGTCAGCAATTTCACCCGCCTTGAAAGGTGCAGTTAGTGTGCAGCAATATTCCAGCCTAGATAGAACAAGCGATCTGTAAAGTGTCAACATGGGCTTGGCATCCCTGGTTTTGAAGGTTCTCATTATTCATCCTGTCATTTTTCGAGCAGAGGCAATTGCTACATTGTTATGATCCTTGAAGGTGAGATCCTCTGACATGATCACTCCCAGGTCTTTGACATTAGTTTTTCGCTCTATTGTGTGGTTGGAATTAGTTTTGTACTCCGATGAGATTTTAATTTCATCACGTTTTCCGTATCTGCGGTACTGAGTGTTTTCTTCTCTGGCGATAAGTCTTGTGTTTCTGTAGTTGATTAAATGGTTGTGTGAATTTCGGTGTTGAACACAAGTATTCCTTAAATCGTCCGATCTGCCTGCCTACTGGTGTTCTGAAATACGTGTTTGGAGGTCTCTGGATGTTTCTCCCACGTATAATTTGCTGCAGTCATTACAAGGGATTATGTATACCCCTGCAGAGGATTGAAGCTTGTCCTGGCTATTATTAGTAATGTCCTTGATGGTGGTGGATGTGAAGGTAGATACTTGGAATGAGGTATTGGAAAAGATGATGGAAACGTGCTTGGCAATGGAGTTGGTGGGGAGGACTATGTATCTTTTCTCGGCAGTGTCTTTTCTGGGTGTGTTAAAGATGTTATATGCCGGCGTCTGCAGTCTCTAATGAAGTGACGAGGATAGTGAAGTTTAGAAAATACTTGTTCAATTAGAGAGCATTTTTCCTCAAGGAACTCATTGCTGCAGATTCTGAGTGCGCGAAGGAAAAAGCCTATAATTACACCACGTCAAGTTTTGGTGTCGTGGTGAGAGTAGAAGTGGAAAAGATCGTGTTGGTTGGTAGGTTTTCGATACACTTTAAAACGAAGTTCTTGGTCAGCTGTGCAGACATGAACATCAAGGAAAAGAAGAGTGTTGTCGACTTCTTCTTCTAGTGTGAACTAGAAGAAGACTCGTAGGTGGTGTCAAATGTGACACCACCTACGACTGCTGCACCTCTCCTGCCTACGGTATATAAGCTACTTCTTCGCACATATGCTGTATTCTTTTCAAGATTGATGGACTGACTACACCGACTCAAGGTTGAGGGACTGATTACCTCAAACTCCTCCTGTTCTTCACGATTCTCCTTTGTATGGACTGATGAAGCCACTGTGTGGCGAAACGTTTTTTTCAATAAAGATACCCAAGTGTTGCATATGTGTCTAATTTATCAACTTGTCGGTTCTCTGAACCATTCATCCACATCTCTATACATCACTAGTAAGACCTCACTTGGATTATGCAGCTCAGTTTTGGTCTCCTTACTACAGGATGGATATAAATTCATTGGAGAACATACAGAGGTTGACTAAAATGATTCACTGTATAAGGAATCTCCCGAATGAAGATAGACTTAGAGCCTTGAATCTTCACTCTCTTTTGAGAGACGTAGAATGAGAGGAGATATCATCGAAGTGTATAAGTGGTTGACGGGCATAAACAAAGGCAATATTAATAAAATACTGAGCATATCGAATCAGGTAAGAAGAAGGAATAACTGATTTAAGTTGGATAAATTTAGATTTTAAAAGGACATAGGTAAGGACTGGTTTTCAGAGTGGTCGATGCGTGGAACAATCTTCCGAGTAGGGTGATCGAGGCTTGGACCCTGGGTGGCTCTAAGAAGTGATTGGACAAATATATGAGTGGGAGGAGCTGGATTTGATTGGTGTCGTTGGTACGGGAGTAAATTCTTGGGTAGCTTTGGGAAGAGGTGGTTTTTGATAAGGATTTGCCTTGTATAGGCCAGTAGGCCTTCTGCAGTGCTCCTCCAATATTATGTTCTTATCAGTGTTAGTTACAGTATCATGGTTCCTCAGCTACAGGAGCATCAAAGATCTCCTTCCTGCAGAACGGGACTTGTGACAAATGGTTTTGAAAACAGACAAGTTGGAGATTAAGACACTTAAGCAACATTTGGGAATCTTTATTGAAGAAACGCGTCGCCACACAGTGGCTTCATCAGTCCAATACAAAGCAGAAAGTTGTAAGGAGAGGAGGAGTTTGAGGTAATCAGTCCCTCGGCCTGGAGTCGATGTGTTCAGTTCATCAATCGTGTAGAAAGTACAGCACATGGCCGTAGAAGTTGCTTATATACTGTAGTCAGGTGAGGTGAAGCTGGAGGAGGCGGGGTCATAGTGGTACCATCCACTAGTCGAAGTACGGCCATGTGCTGTACTTTCAACAAGAGTGATGGACTGAACACATCGACTCCAGGCCGAGGGACTGATTACCTCAAACTCCTCCTCTCCTTACAACTTTCTGCTTTGTATTGGACTGATGAAGCCACTGTGTGGCGAAACGTTTCTTCAATAAAGATTCCCAAATGTTGCTTAAGTGTCTTAATCTCCAGAGCGGGAGTTACTGTCACTTGGGAATTACCATCTCTCAGGTAGCCTATCTCATGCACAGGAGAGCTAAGAGGCTGTGTGCATTGTCTTGGAACCTGGGGACTAAACGTGTGTCTTGGAACCTGGGGGCTAAACGTGTGTCTTGGAACCTGGGGGCTAAACGTGTGGGTCTTGAAACCTGGGGGCTAAAAGTATGAGTCTTGGAACCTAGGGGCTAAAAGTGTGAATCTTGGAAACTGGGGGCTAGAAGTGTGAGTCTTGGGAGCTGGGTAGTAGAAGTGTGAGTCTTGGGACCTGAGTGCTAGAAGTGTGAGTCTTTGGACCTGGGGGCTAGAAGTGTGAGTCTTGAGACCTGGATGGTAGAAATTTGAGTCTTGGGACCTGGGTGCTAAAAGTGTGAGTCTTGGGACCTGGGTGCTAAAAGTGTGAGTCTTGGGACCTGGGTACTGGAAGTGTGAGTTTTGGGACCTGGGTGGTAGTAGTGTGAGTCTTGGGACCTGGGTGGTAGTTGTGTGAGTCTTGAGACCTGGGTGCTAAAAGTGTGAGTCATGGGACCTGGGTGCTAGAAGTGTGAGTCTTGGGACCCGGGTGGTAATAGTGTGAGTCTTGGGATCTGGGCGGTAGTAGTGTGAGTCTTGGGACCTGGATGCTAGAAGTGTGAGTCTTGAGACCTGGATGATAGACGTGTGAGTCTTGGTGTTGCGTGGGTTGTCAGTAGTGGTACTGAACCCCCTATGTATTATACTTGTGTAGTATATAATACATTGGGGGTTCAGTACCAGTACTGACATTGGGACCTGGGTGCTAGAAGTGTGAGCCTTGGGACCTGGGTGCTAAAAGTGTGAGTTTTGGAGCCTGGGTGCTAGAAGTGTGAGTCTTGAGACTTAGGTGGTAGTAGTGTGAGTCTTGGGACCTGAGTGGTAGTAGTGTGAGTCTTGGGACCTGAGTGGTAGTAGTGTGAGTCTTGGGACCTGAGTGGTAGTAGTGTGAGTCTTGGGACCTGAATGGTAGTAGTATGAGTCTTGGGACCTGAGTGGTAGTAGTGTAAATCTTTGGACCTGAGTGGTAGTAGTGTGAATCTTGGGACCTGAGTGGTAGTAGTGTGAGTCTTGGGACCTGAGTGGTAGTAGTGTGAGTCTTGGGACCTGGGGACTAACAAATGTACTGTACATAAGTGTCTTTTTCCACAGAACAAGTGTGAGTCTTCCTGTTAGATCTCTGTCAAGCGAGCAGCATTACCTGGGTGTGGTACCAAGGATGCCATTTCTTCTGTCACTGTATATGTATGTATGTATATATATATATATATATATATATATATATATATATATATATATATATATATGGTTTATGAAGACATGTAAGCAAACACTATGACATATTTATTAGAAAACGTTTCGGTCCTGGGACCTTGATGACTTCTAACATACATATTGTTGTTGTTGTAGGTTCGCCGGTACATCCGGCCCGGGTCTTCTCCAAATGGAGAGTGAGGTGTGAGTGACGCATGGTGACCTGAAGAATGCCATACTGGGATGAGGACAGGTGGACGATGAGATCATGTAACTCCTGTGTTTGCCTGCTTGAGTATCATGTATGCCAATGTTTTAGAAATTTTGTGGTTTCCAGTGTTACGTTCTATTGTGTCGGTGACGGCGATTAGCGAGGCTTCTAGACACCGTCGGCGTCTAAGGTCTGGTTCGGTGAGAACGAGTTGTGCCTCATCCCTGTGTCATAGTGTTTGCTTACTTGTCTTTCTATAACAACTTGTCGGTATTTATTCCGAGGCTGTGGGTCTCCTCACCTTCTCCTACAAAATTAAAATTTTTAAAATGACAATGGAACGTCATGGACATAGATCTATTTTTGCAGTCACAAGTATGTAATCACAATAATTATTACTAACCCTTGAAGAACAATGTTCCACACTCAGAATGTTCTTTAGTTCTAGTGTGGATTTTTTTCTGCATTTCGTTCATTTCTGCACTGCTGAAATGTTATAGAAAGCAAAATTTATGATATTTTCGAATATTTGAGGTTAGATTAGCTTGAATAAGGTCAGGTTAGATTAGCTTAAATTAGGCTGAATAAGGTCAGGTTAGCTTAGCTTAAATTAGGTTGAATAAGGTCAGGTTAAGTTAGCTTAAATTAGGTTGAATAAGGTCAGGTTAGGTTAGCTTAAATTAGGTTGAATAAGGTCAGGTTAGGTTAGCTTAAATTAGGTTGAATAAGGTCAGGTTAGGTTAGCTTAAATTAGGTTGAATAAGGTCAGGTTAGGTTAGCTTAAATTAGGTTGATTCAGGTTAGGTTAGGTCAGACTTGATGAGGAAAAGATAGATTAGGTTAAGTTAGGTTACGTTACGTTACGTAAGGTTACGTTAGATTAGGTTACGTAAGGTTAGGTTAGGTTAGGTTAGATTAGGCTAGGTTAAGTTAGGTTAGGTTAAGTTAAGTTAAGTTAGGTTAGGCATAATTAATACACTAACGCTAAACACAAACGGACTGCTTACATCTGGCAGCGGTTGGTAAGGGGTATTGTGATACTCTCTTACGGAGAGTTAGACTCACTGTTAGAGGATGAGTTGCGACATTAACGTGACCAGAGGACGAGGCAAATTAGATTCTCGACTAACTCAGTGTCCCCATAATTTTTTTTCAGTGAGAGATACTGACATAAACATAACTTTGTCAAGTATGAGGAGGAGCAGAGGAAGGAGGAGCTGGTGGGACAGAGATAGAAGCAGAAGAGACAGAGAGATACAGGAGGGACAGAAAGAAAATCAGGAGGGATAGAAAGAGAAGAAAATTGCACAGAAAGATGAGCAGAAAAGAGAACGAAAACCAAAATGCACAGAAAGAGAAACAAAATGCACAGAAAGACGAATAAAAGAGACAGAAAGAGAAACAAAAAAGACAGAAAGAGAAGCAGGAAAGACAAAAAATAAAGAAGATTGAGACACTTATGCAACATTCCCATATATTACATAAGTGTCTCAATCTTCAACTTGTCGGTTTTCAAACCATTTATCATACAAAAAAAAAAATAAGCAAAAGATACAGAAAAATAAAAAGGGATAGAAAAAAGGAAAAGGGACAGAAAGAGAAACAAAAGAGACATAAAGTTAAGGCGGAGAGACAGAAAGAGAAGCAAAAGAGAAAAAGGGATATAACGAGAAGCAGAAGCGACTTGAGAAGATGCAGGAGCAAGAAGAGGAGGTGGAGCAGACACAAAGGAAGAGGAGGAGGTGAAGAAGGAAGAGAAACAAAAGAAACAGGAGCAGAAGGTAGAACAACAGTAGCAGGAGGAATAAGAGCATCAGCAGAAGCAGGAGCGGGGAAATAAAGAGTTGTATGGGAAATCTGAAAGAAAAGCACGAGGGAAGGAAAAGAGAAAGTAATAAGGAGGGAAAGAAGAAGAGAAAGCAGAGAGTGGAGCCAGAGATGACGAAGAGAAGGCAGAGGAAAGAGAGAGGAGCCGGGGCTGACAGTGTGGAGAGGAGATAGTCAGCATGAGACTATCCAATAAGGTGAAGTGTAGCAAGAAATACTTGTTAACTTGATATATTCCAGCTACTGCTGATGACCTTGTTCCTGGTGCTCCTTGTTCCTGGTGCTCCTTGTTCCTGGTGCTCCTTGTTCTTGGTGCTTCTTGTTCCTGGTGCTCCTTGTTTCTGGTGCTCCTTGTTCCTGGTGCTTCTTGTTCCTGGTGCTTCATGTTTCTTAGTGCTCCTTGTTCATGGTGCTCCTTGTTCATGGTGCTCCATGTTCCTGAGTGCTCCTTGTTCCCGGTGCACCTTGTTCCTGGTGCTCCTTGTTCCTGGTGCTCCTTGTTCCTGGTGCTCCTTGTTCCTAGAGCTCCTTGTTTGTTCATTATTACTCTGTCTCTAGTAGTCCTCGTTCCTGGTGCTCCATGTACCTGGTGTTCCTTGTTGCTAGTGCTCCATGTTTGTGATGTTCCATGTTCCTGGTGCTCCATGTTCCTGGTGTTCCATGTTTCTGGTGTTCCATGTTCCTGGTCTTACATGTTTCTGGTGTTCCATGTTCCTGGTGCTCCTTGTTCCTGGTGCTCCTTCTTCCTGGTGCTCTTTGTTCCACATACCGTAAACTAAGCTTCACTATCCCTATAAAAACACTTTACCGCTTCTAGTAATATATATAAATATATATATATATATATATATATATATATATATATATATATATATATATATTATATATATATATATATATATATATATATATATATATATAATTTATTTAAAGACAAAATACATTGATAAAATACATTGACAAGAATACAATAGGGAGTAAAGCAACATAGATAACAACTCAGAGCTATATGTCAAATACTTCGTCCAGCTCCCCGGCAGTGGGCCGCGTGCCCTGAATACTGCAGGCATTTTCCCTCTGGATCGCAATACTGAGTCTCTGAAAGAGGAAGCTGGTCGCCCTGTGGTCCTTGGTTTCTATAATGAGTTTTTCACAGAGCTCTTTGAGAAACTTTAGAGCACACTTGCCCCATGCTCCATGGGTCTCCGACCTTATTGGGATGAAGTTATAGCAAGGGGGAAGGCCTTCATATTTGCAAGTCTTCTGGGTCTCCCTGTGGCTGGCAGCTCCACACCCTTCGGCTACGGAGTATGGCAAGTAGGTGTCTGCCATTGTGGCAGCACAGGTGTAGTCCCAAGCAATCTGCTTACCATCCTTCCAGGGTAGCATAGTGGTTCCATCAGGACACTTTTGACTTCCATCAGACCTCTGCACTTGGGGTTCCCGTTGATCTGGGCAACGGGCTGTGGCGAGGCTTCTCTTTATGATGTCATTGACCTCCTCATGTCTAGCATACTTCCCTTCTGATGTGTGACACACTAGACCATGAAGTCCAAATTGATCAGCCGTCGCCCTGCCGCAAATACTCCTATGTTTGGTGAGTATGGGGGCGGCTAGGCGAAGAGCAACACCCATCCGAATGGCCTGTGGGTCGAGTCGAGTCCCCAGAGAAGAGTTGGGAACAGCTAGAAGGAAATCTCCTGAGTGTGCTGCCTTCACCACTAGGAGACGAGCTTTGTCCTTTCCTGAAGCGTTGGTGAACATTGTGTTGACAATTGTTTTCATGATCGGTTTGTCCCAGTGGGACTGTTTGTGTTCTTTGGGAGGAGCTGGTCTACTGGAGGAGTCTGCCAGGATGTCCCACCGCACGGCTGCTTCAATGAACCTGGGGTCTTGAGCTCCCACCACACCTCTCAAACGTTCAGGGACAATCTTCTTGACTAATCCACAGGAGGCCAAACACAATGACAGAAATGCAGGTAAAGCTACCTGCCTTGCTTTGCGCACCCCTATACCTCCCAGTCGCAATGGGAGGGTTGCCTGCTCCCATTGCCGATCATCTAGTGACAGATTCAGTGCCTTCTTAAAAGTTGATCTCAGGTGTGCATCATTCTCGTCAAGTGTTGGGTTGTCAAAAGAGGGTGCACACCTCAAGAAGTAAGTGAGTCTTGGCATAGTAAGACACCTTGTGAGAAGATACAGGGCATCATGGGCATCAAGATCACTTATTCTCTCCTCCATTCTTTTCAGGTCATTCACTTTGTCCTTGAGGACAGTAAATATATATATATATATATATATGTGTGTGTTATATATATATATATGTGTGTGTTATATATATATATATTTATATATATATATATATATATATATATATATATATATATATATATATATATATATATATCAAAACACTGATCTCTGGCGACGGAGACTCGAACCTACGAACCTCATGACAAGGAAGCAGTGCTTTACCGACCGTACCACTGGTCCCAAAACCTTGGCACAGCTTTGCAGACGTTATTCCAAGGCAGCCAGCTTTCAGGCAGGAAGGCTACATGGCAGTGTGGTCGGTCGTAAAGCACTGCGTACCTTGTCATGAGGTTCGAGATTCGAGTCTCCGTCGGCACAGAGATCAGTGTTTTGAATATTTCGCCTGCTCTTGCGAATTCCTAGCATTGTAAATTCTAGTTGTGTCGATGCATGAGGGATAGATGAAAAGTGTAAGCCTTCCTGCCTGAAAGCTGCTGCCTTGGAATAACGTCTAGAAAGCTGGATGCCAAGGTATTGACCAGTGTGGTAGTCGGTAAACACTGCGTACCTTGTCATAGGTTCGTAGGTTCAGTCCCGCACCGAGATCAGTTTGAATATTTCCCTATCTATGAATTCCTAGATATATATATATATATATATATATATATATATATATATATATATAATATATATATATATATAATATATATATATATAGAATTACAAGTGACGACACTGTAGATCCCAAAGACGAGACCACAGCTCAAGCACTAAGAGACAAGCATCCGACAAGGGATACCATAGCCATCAACAACAACCCTGAGGGAGACCCTATCACTGAACAATTAATTTTGCCAGAATGAGAAGTCTATAAGGCGATATTGTCATTTCCAGCAGGATCTGCAGGAGGTTACACTGGAATTCGGCCACAACACCTCAAAGAGATGGTAAATCCAGTACTAGGTGCATCTGCATCAATTATTCTCACCGAATTAACAGCTTTCGTCAACAACTGCCTGGCTGGGCGAATCCCAGAAGAAATTAAATCTTTCTTTTTTGGAGCCTCATTTTGCGCTTTGAAGAAGGATGGGGAATCAGACCCATTGCTGTTGGTAACACCCTTCGCCGTCTCGTTGCCAAAGCAGCAGTAAGAAACATTCGCCTAGAAGCTGCCAGTTTACTCCAGCCACACCAACTGGTTTTTGGGGTTTCTCAAGGCAGTGAAGCCGCAGCTCATGCGGCAAGGGCCTACATCAGGGACCTACCAGAAGACAAGGCCGTAGTCACACTTGATTTTAGAAATGCCTTTATTATGGTGAAGAGATTTGGTCTTTCCGGCCGTTCGGGATCGGTTCCCCAGTCTTTTTCCCTTCATTTCAGCTGGCTACACCCTCATCAGAGGGTGTTCAGCAGAGTGATCCACTCGCTCCACTTCTCTTCTGCTTGGCAGCGAGCTCAACATCTGGAACCTGGATGATGGCACTCTGGCAGGTACTGAAGAGTCCCTGTTAGAGGACCTACAACTGGTGAAGACACAGGACTCATCCTCAATCCCTCCAAATGTGAAATCATCACAACGAACAAGGAAATAATCAATGCTGTGCGAACAATCCTCCCGGAAATATATACTACCACTCCATCCAACAGTAGCAGCCATCGACACGGTACTCAAGGTCAAAGTGAATGACCTGAAGAGAATGGAGGAGAGAATAAGCGATCTTGATGCCCATGATGCCCTGTATCTCCTCACAAGGTGTCTTACTATGCCAAGACTCACTTACTTCTTGAGTGGCACCCTCTTTTGACAACCAACACTTGACGAGTATGACGCACACCTGAGATCAACCTTTAAGAAGGCACTGAATCTGTCACTAGAGGATCGACAATGGGAGCAGGCAACCCTTCCAGTGCGACTGGGAGGTATAGGAGTGCGCAAAGCAACGCAGGTAGCTTTACCTCCATTTCTGTCGTCGTGTTTGGCTTCCAGTGGATTAGTCAAGAAGATTGTCCCCGAACCCTTGAGAGGTGTGGTGGGAGCTCAAGACCCCAGGTTCATTGAAGCAGCCGTGCGGTGGGAAACCCTTGCAGACTTCTCCAGTAGACCAGCTTCTCCCAAAGAGCACAAACAATCACACTGGGACAAACCGATCATGGAAAAAATCGGCAACACAATGCACACCAACGTTTCAGGAAAGGACAAAGCTCGTCTCTTAGCGGTGAAGGCACCACACTCAGGAGATTCCCTTCTAGCTGTTCCCAATTCCTCCCTGGGCACTCGACTCGATCCACAGACCATTCGGATTGGTGTTGCTCTTCGCCTAGCCCCCCCCACCCATACTCACCGAACATAGGTGTATTTGCGGCAGGGCGACGGCTGACCAATTCGGACTTCATGGTCTCGTGTGTCACACATCAGAAGGGAAGTATGCTCAGCCCAACGGGAACCCCAAGTGCAGAGGTCAGATGGAAGTCAAAAGCATCCTGATGGAGCCACTATGCTATCCTGGAAGGATGGTAAGCAGATTGCTTGTGACTACACCTGTGCCGCCACATTGGCAGACACCTTACTGCCATACACCGTAGCTGAAGGGGGTGGAGCTGCCAGCCACAGGGAGACCTGGCCTGGCCTGGAGACAGTTCCAGGGGTCAACGCCCCTGCGGCCCGGTCTGTGACCAGGCCTCATGTTGGATCAGAGCCTGATCAACCAGGCTGTTACTGCTGGCCGCACGCAGTCCAACGTACGAACGACTCAGAAGACCCGCAAATATGAAGGCCTTCCCCCTTGCTATAACTTCATCAAAATAGGGTCGGAGACCCTTGGAGCATGAGGCAAGTGTGCTCTAAAGTATCTCAAAGAGCTGGGCGAAAAACTCATCATAGAAACCAAAGACCACAGAGCGGCCAGCTTCGTCTTTCAGAGTCTCAGTGTTGCGATCCAGAGGGGAAATGCCTGCAGCATTCTGGGCACGCGGCCCAATGCCGGGGAGCTAGACGAAGTATTTGAGATGTAGCTCTGAGTTATCTATGTTGTTTTACTCCTATTGTATTCTTGTCAATGTATTTTGTCTTTAAATAAAGTATATAGAAAATATAGGGGGTGGTAGGAGAAAATTTTCAAACAGCTTCAGGAGAACTTCGATTTTCCCTGAAGCAAGTTTATTCTGTTATATACTATATAATATATAACACACACACACACACACACACACACACACACACACACACACACACACACACAAAAATAGTCTATATATATATATTATACATAGTAATATATTATATATAACATATTAATTTTCTTACAGCACATAGTAACTGGTTCCTCATTCTAATTTATAATTGTTTCTAAAAATTGTAATAACATATTTTATTATTTATTGCTTATTACACAGTGTTGTGTTGTCACATAAATAATATGATATATTTTTCTCAGATATTTATCTTTCATAAAGTTTCAAAAAGTTTGTGTCGTGTTTTGAATATCAGTGTGTACTTGAAATTATAAGTTGTTTTTATTCCATTTAATTGCTATAACAGGTTTTCCATGATCTCTCATCGTCTCTCATTTATTTTTCATCATCAATGTCCTAGACTCCTTCTCTCTCTCTCTCTCTCTCTCTCTCTCTCTCTCTCTCTCTCTCTCTCTCTCTCTCTTACTTTCCCTCTCTCTCTTCTCTCTCTTCTCCCTGTGTTTATCAACACATTCTTCTCCCTGTGTTTATCAACTCTCTTCTCCCTGTGTTTATCAACACATTCTCTCCCTGTGTTTACCTGGAGTTTACTTGGAGTCTCTTCCGGAGGTCACTGCCCCAGCAGCCAGGTCCCTTGATTGATCAAGCTGTTAGTGCTGCCACCTGGAGTCCAACGTATGCACTACAACTCGGTTGATCAAGAACTGTTTTGAGGAATTTGTAAAGTTGTTTCTTCAGGACAGCTAGGGAGGTTCACTGGTTATTGCCCTTATGCGCTGAGGGAAGGTGGTGAAGAGTCGTGGTCCCTTAACACTATCTGAGTTCTCTCATTGTACTCATGACTTCCTTGCTTTTCACGAAGGTATCCTGCACCGTCATAAGTAATAATTTCGGTGTGTAGGTTTGGAATCAATCTCTCCAGCTCCAGTATCCTCCTGGTGGAGATTATAATGAACATTTCTCTCCTACGTTCTATGGAAGTCAGTTCTAGGATTTCTAACTCACAGTAATACAAGTTTTAAGTGAGTTTATACGAGCTGTAGGGTTCGCTCTTCATTTTCCAGCACAGCAATTTCACCTGTGTTAAGCTCTGGTGGTCACAGAATCTCCAGCCTGGTACAGCATTACTGGCCTGTGGTATCAGCATTCCTCTGTCACTCGTCTACTTCACTCCAGCCCTGGTATCAGCATCTTTCCGTTTATGCTTTGTCTTTGTACACATTTTCAGGTCTCTTCAACACATTCCATCTGATGCTAAGCTTTTCTGTCTCTGCCTGTGTTATCGCACTCTTTTGTCTCCTGTATAGCATTTCTTCTTTCATCACTTGTGTTATCACACCCACTAGACTTCTTTCCTGTGCTTATCAGACCCTTTGTTGCTCTGTTATCAGCACTTTCCCCTATAGCTCGTTCAGCTTTATCAGCACTTTACTTTTTCCTCTTTCCTGGTATCAGCACCTTTCTGCACCCTGGTTACAGCACTTCTCCCTGTGTACAGCATTTCTTTCAACCTTCTTATCACACTCTTCCACCTTATTTACAGCATCTCCTGGTTACAGACACTTCCGGTTATCAGCCTCTGGTCCACTTTTCATCAGCACCTCTCAGCTGTGTTATCAGCACTTCCTCTACAGCCTCTGGGTTTCACTTCCCTTATCAACTTTCCTCTTTAGCACCTCCGGATCCACTTCACTCTTGCGCCTGGTGTACAACCTTCCTCTAGCACTCTCATCACACCTTCACTCAGCACCTCCGGTGTATCACACCTTCCTCAGCACTCGGTTATCAGCACTCTCTCCGTGTTATCAGACTCTTCTTCTGCGCCTGGTTATCACCTTCTCTCTGTGTTATCAGCACTCTTTCCCTGTTATCACACTCTCTCTCCGTGTATCAGCAACTCTCTCTCTCCGTGTTATCAGCACTCTCTCTCCTGGTTATCAGCACTCTTCTCCCGGTGTCAGCACCTTCCTCCCTGGTTCGGCACATCTTCCTCTTATCAGCACCTTCCGGTATCACACCTTCCCTGTGTTATCAGCCTCTCTCTCACTTGTATCAGCACCTCTTCCTCTGTGTATCAGCACCTTCTCTCCTGGTACAACACTCTTCTCCTGGTATCAGCACTCTCTTCTCCTGTGCTATCAGCACTCTTCTCCTGGTATCAGCACTTCTCCTTCACCTCCTCCGTGTTATCAGCACTCTTCTCCCTGTGTTATCACACTTCTCTCCCTGTGTATCAGCACTTCTCCTCCTGTGTTATCAGACTCTTACTCCCTGTGTATCAGCCTCTTCCCCTGTGTTATCAGCACTCTTCTCCTGTGTTATCAGCACTCTTTCCCTGTGTTATCAGCACTCTCTTCTCCCTGTGTTATCAGCACTCTTCTTCCTCTGTGTTATCAGCACTTCTTCTCCCTGTGTTATCAGCACTCTTCTCCTGTGTTATCAGCACTCTTCTCCCTGTGTTATCAGCACTCTTCTCCCTGTGTTATCAGCACTCTTCTCTCTGTGTTATCAGCACTTTCTTCCTGCGTTATCAGCACTCTTCTCCCTGTGTTATCAGCACTTCTTCTCCCTGTGTTATCAGCACTCTTTCCCTGTGTTATCAGCACTCTCTTCTCCCTGTGTTATCAGCACTCTCTTCTCCCTGTGTTATCAGCACTCTCTTCTCCCTGTGTTATCAGCACTCTTCTCCCTGTGTTATCAGCACTCTTTCTCCTGTGTTATCAGCACTCTTCTCCCTGTGTTATCAGCACTCTTCTCCCTGTGTTATCAGCACTCTCCTCTCCTGTGTATCAGCACTCTTCTCCTGTGTTATCAGCACTCTTCTCCTGTGTTATCAGCACTCTCTCTTCCCTGTGTTATCAGCATCTTCCGGATCAGCACTCTTCTCCCTGTGTTATCAGCACTCTTCTCCCTGTGTTATCAGCACTCTTCTCCTGTGTTATCAGCACTCTCTTCTCCCTGTGTTATCAGCACTCTCTCTTCCTCCCTGTGTTATCAGCACTCTTTCTCCCTGTGTTATCAGCACTTCTTCTCCTGTGTTATCAGCACTCTTCTCCTGTGTTATCAGCACTCTTCTCCTGTGTTATCAGCACTCTTCTCCCTTGTTATCAGCACTTTCTCCTGGTTATCAGCACTCTTCTCCTGTGTTATCAGCACTCTCTTCTCCCTGTGTTATCAGCACTCTTCTCCTGTGTTATCAGCACTCTTCTCCCTGTGTTATCAGCACTCTCTTTCCCTGTGTATATCAGCACTCTCTTCTCCCTGTGTTTATCAGCACTTTTTCCTGTGTTATCAGCACTCTCTTCCCTGTGTTATCAGCACTCTTCTCCCTGTGTTATCAGCACTCTCTTCTCCCTGTGTTATCAGCACTCTTCTCCCTGTGTTATTAGCACTCTCTTCTCCCTGTGTATATCAGCACTCTTCTCCCTGTGTTTATCAGCACTCTTCTCCCTGTGTTATCAGCACTCTCTTCTAACTGTGTTATCAGCACTCTTCTCCCTGTTATTAGCTCTCTTCTTCCCGTGTTATCAGCACTCTTCTCCCTGTGTTATCAGCACTCTTCTCCCTGTTATCAGCACTCTCTTTCTCCCTGTGTTATCAGCACTCTCTTCTTGTGTTTATCAGCACTCTCCTCTCCCTGTGTTATCAGCACTCTTCTCCCTGTGTTATCAGCACTCTTTTCCCTGTTATCAGCACTCTCTTCTCCCTGTGTTATCAGCAATCTTCTTGTGTTTATCAGCACTCTCTTCTCCCTGTGTTATCAGCACTCTTCTCCCTGTGTTATCAGCAGTCTCTTCTCCCTGTGTTATGAGCGCTCTCTTCTCCCTGTGTTATCAGCACTCTCTTCTCCCTGTGTTATCAGCACTCTTCTCCCTGTGTTATCAGCACTCTCTTCTCCCTGTGTTATCAGCACTCTTCTCCCTGTTTTATCAGCACTCTTCTCCCTGTGTTATCAGCACTCTTCTCCCTGTGTTATCAGCACTCTTCTCCCTGTGTTATCAGCACTCTTCTTCCTTCGTTATCAGACCACTTCTCCCTGTGTTATCAGCACTCTTCTCCTGTGTTTATCAGCACTCTTCTCCCGGGTTATCAGCACTCTTTCTCCCTGTGTTATCAGCATCTTCATGTGTTATAGCGCTCTCTTCTCCCTGTGTTATCAGCACTCTTCTCCCTGTGTTATAGCACTCTCTTCTCCCTGTGTAATAGCCTCTCTCTCCCTGTGTTATCAGCACTCCTTCTCCCGTGTTATCAGCACTCTTCTCCCTGTTTTTATCAGCATTCTTCTTCCTGTGTTATCAGCACTCTTCTCCCTGTGTTATCAGCACTCTTCTCCCTGTGTTATCAGCACTCTTCTCCCTGTTATCAGCACTCTTCTCCCTGTGTTATCAACACTGTTCTCCCTTGTTATCAGCACTCTTCTCCCTGTATTATCAGCACTCTCTTCTCCCTCTGTTTATAAACACTTGTTTAGAATTAGACACATATACAACATCTGGGTATCTTTATTGTAGACGTTTCTCCATCCAGTGGCTTTATCAATACAAATTCTAGGACATAATTTGAAGACAGTAGAACTATATACAAAGATGAGGTAATCAGTCTTTCAGCCTTGGAGTTGGTGTGAAGAACACCGTAGTCGTGAAGATTCTGGAGCACAGGCAAGAAGGCTGGCGTTCATATACTGGCGTCAGGTGAAAAGAGACAGGTAGCAGACGAAGGCATTGTTACTGGTAGGCAGGATTCCTCAGTGGAAGTAGGTCATATCCATATCCATATCCTTGGATATGACCTACTTACACTGGGGAATCCAGTGTAAGTAGGTCAGTGACAATGCCTTCGTCTGCCGCCCATACTCTTTTCACCTGACGTCAGTATATAAGAGGCAGCCTTCTTGTTCCAGATTCTTCACGACTACGGTGCTCATCACACCAACTCCGAGGCTGACGGACTCATTACCTCAACTTCTGTATATAGTTCTTCTGTTTTCAAATTATGTCCTAAAATATATATATTGATAAAGCCACTGGATGGCGAAGCGTCTACATTAAAGATACCCAGATGTTTCATGTGTTTAATTCTCATCTTGTCGGTATTGTATACCATTCATGTATAACACTTGTTCATGCTGGTATTGTTCCATGAGTTATAATCTTCCTGCTAGAGCATTGTTCCAATACGGTATTGTTCCAGTACGGAATTGTTCCAGCCACGGTATTGTTCCAGCCTACGGTATTGTTTCAGCCAGCTTATGTTCACCACGGATTGTTCCAGCCACGGTATTGTCTCCAGCCACGTCAACTTTTTCCAAGACTGACGGTATGTTCCCACTCGGTATTGTTCTTTGTTCCAAATTGTTCCAAACCACGTATTGATAAGCCACGGATTGTAGCGATATTGTTCCACATTAATGTCCAGCCACGATTGTTTCCCCGGTTTAGTTCCATCCCGGTATTGTTCCATTCATTGTTAGACACTTTTTTCCATGCTGGTATTGTTCCAGAGGTTTTTCTTCCTGCCACGGTATTGTTCCACTACGATATTGTTCCAGCCACGTATTGTTCCAGCCACGGTATTGTTCCAGCCACGGTATTGCTCCAGCTACGGTACTGCTTCAACAACGGTATTGTTCCAGCCACGATATTGTTCCAGCCACGGTACTGCTCCAGCTGCAGTATTGCTCCAATAAGGTATTGTTCCAGCCACGGTATTGTTCCAGTCGCAGTATTGTTCCACTAACTGTATTGTTTCAGCTGAAGTATTGTTCTAGCCTTGGCATTGTTCCAGACCGTGTATTGTTCCAGTCGCAGTACTGTTCCAGCCTCTGTATTGTTCCAACATCTGCATTGTTTTAGCCGAAGTATTGCTTTAGCGGCAGTATTGTTCCAGCAGCAGTGTTGCTCCAGGTACGTATTTTTCCTCTAATGGTATTTCTCCAGTCTTGGTATTACTCCAACCACGGAATTGTCCTAGCCATGGTACTGTTCCACTCAGTGTACTTCTCCAGCCACAATATTTTTCCAGCCACGGCATTGTTCCAGTCACAGTATTGTTCCATCTACGGTATTGTTCATCGCTAACACCAATAGCGATGATATTGAAAAAGAAAGTGCTTTTGGATCTGCGAGACAGGAATAGTTGGTAGAGTATTTCTAAGGTGAGAAACTACACCAACACACACACGTACACACACACACACACACACACACACACACACACACACACACACACACACACACACACACATGAATCGACCCCTGCAACCACAACTAGGTGAGTACACACACACATCCTTCTTGGAAAAACTGTAAGTTATTCCAAGTTGGGAGAGTAAAGAAATATAACAAATATTAGACAGAACACAGAGGCAAAACAACAGAGGGATCAGAAACCCTCATACAGAACATGACAAGTAGCAATTTGGAAAGCAACACATATGCAACATAGCACAGGGAAGCAAGGCGTACAGTTCCACAGTAAAACTAAAGTGAAAGAGACACAAATACATATCACAGCAAACAGGGTAAACTCAGCCAGGCAAAACAGTGTTTCAGCTGGAGTTGTTGCTGGACCCGGTGTTGTTTAGGAAAACGGTGCCTGGACTCATCTAGTAATGCGAGATAGTGCGTGAGCTGGTGATGGTGGTCCATGTGTTACTGAAGAACTTGGTACACATCCACAAACACCAAACTGCTCAAAGTGGTTTTGTTACTGGTTCAGTTTCTGTTTCTGTAGATGTTGTTGGCACAGTTGTAGAGGCAGCTGGTACTGGTGATCCTGGTGTAGTTGCTGAAGACAGTGCTGGTGCAGTTCTTGAATCTGCATCAGTTAGAAATCCCATCACTCAAATTTCTAGCCAACAGAAAACAGAACTGTGCAAATTCTATGCCTGGGGTAACTGCTGGCATGGCATATCTGGAAAAACTAATGAGACTTGCAATTTTTACCCTCCAAACAAAATATCGCGACCTCCTGACAAAAGAATTGTGTCATTGTAACCCCTGAAAATATCTCACCTTAAAATATGTTATACATCAGTCCACTAAAATCAATGCTACAATACAAACTACCTTCCATATCACTTAAAAGGGACCAGGATTTGCAGACTCCACAAGCCCTGATAAACTAAACACAGTAGTAACAACAATTCAATACCAGTTTTTTTAATGCCAGGAAGCAGAACAAATGACAAGAAATGACAAAAATATTCTACCACTTTGGAGCCTTGTTGGACTGGAGCCACAGGCAGTGCCCCCACCCCAAAACCACAGATATTAGTGCCAACAAACAAAAAAAAGCCTCTCTTCCCAGCAAGGTAACAATACTACATGATTTGCATTTGAAAATGTAAGAGCTTTCATCAGTGGACTCATCGCGAAGTCAAATGTGATGTTTGTGGCTTTCACAGAGACCTACACAAAAGATCACTTTGACAAAGAAATACAGATATCAGAGTACAACTTATTTAGATGAGACAAAAAGAACAAGCAACAAGGTGGATTGGCCTGTTTGTCACAGAGACGCTCATTTGCACATATTCACTAAACACCACAGATAATGTAGCTGAGGTTTTGGCAGTAAAGGCTGAGAATAAGAACCTAGTCATTGTGGTTGTATATAAGCCGCCAGACGCAACTTCCCAATAATTCAAGGAACAGCTATTAAAAATAGTTTTTTGTCTGGAAAATTTTCCAACCCCAACCTCAAACATCTTGCTGCTTATCGATTTCAATTTAAGACATTTAAAATGGAAGAACGTTGAGAATGTTATAGCAGAGATAATCCCAGAAGGCAGCCCAGATGGAAGTTCTGACACAAGTGAGCTGCTGAATCTCTGTAATAAATACACTAAGCCAGGAAATAGAGACCAAAACAAGACTGGAATATGCGTTTTACTGTAATTTTACAAATAATGATGACCTGTTATGAACTATTAAAGTATCAAAGAAGTTAGCTCAGATCACAACCTAATTGAGGTTCAGACTTGTATCTACAGGGTCCCTGACCAGTAATATGCAAATCGTTATGAGCGCGGCTTCTCCAGATTTAACTTCAACAACAAGAACATCGAGAGGGACTAAATACAAATAATCTTACTGAAACATGCTGGGAAGATATCTTAAATGACATGAATCCAAACCAATGTCTAGAAAGGATCAACTCTGTGGCAGTTGAAGTATTCTCAGTGCATATTTCTCTAAGGAAAAACGGAAGATCTAAACTAGAAAGAGAGAGATGCTTCCTCTACAGGTGAAGATGAAGAATCACACACTTACTCAAGGGGCCCAGACCATCTGACTAAAGAAATAGAAAATATTGAACTTAAGTTAGATGAATCATACAGGACTCAGGAGAGTCCTCTGATTCATCAATTTTATTTATGGCTAAAATCCATAAATGAAATTGAAAGAAATTCCAAACATTTCTCACATGCCATAAACAAGGCAAAAATCACATCCAATATGATGCTAAAAGAAAATGAGTGAGATACTGAAGTTTCAAATGGCTCTGTTTACTGAGCCATTAATCAGACTCAAGATAGGCAACCCGAATGATTGTTTTTTTTTTATGAACGTGACCCAAAGTCTTGTCAACATATCCAGAATTACTAATATAAGCCTAACCCCAATGGATTTTGAAAAAAAAAAATCATTAAAAAGCCAATGCATGTGGTGTCATCCTACAGTCGCTAAAAACAACGGATATAGCCACACTTCACAAAGGTGGCAGTAAAGCAATAGCAAAGAATTATAAACCAATAACTCTAACGTCCCACATCATATAAATCTTTGAAAGGGTTCTAAGAAGCAAGATCGCCAACAACTTGGATTCCCAGCTATTGCACAATCCAGGGCAACCTGGGTTCAGAGCAGGTCGCTTCTGCCTCTCACAATTACTGGACCACTATGACATGATCTGAGATGCACTGGAGGACAAGCTAAATGTAGATGTAGTATAACACATTTTGCAAAAAAACTTAAAAATAGCGCACAAAATACGTGCTAAAGGAATATCAGGAGAAGTGCGTAGATAGATCTTCAACATTCTGTCCAAGAGAGCACAAAGAGAAATAGGAAATAGTTAAGTCCGAGGTACAGTACTCGCCCCCATTATTTTCCTCATCATCACGTCTGACATAGACGATGTAAACAATATCTCCAAGTCTTCCTCTTCAGTCGATACTAGAATTTGCATGAGTCATCTCTCGAGGAAACTGTAAATCTTAAAGCTGATATAAACCAAGTCTTTCAATGGGCCGCAGAAAACGATAGAATGTTCAATGAGGACAAATTCTAGCTACTCCATTATGGAAAACTTGGGGAAATAAAAGCTAGAAAGGAAAGTCAAACGAACTCTAACTAAATAATAGTACGAAAAACTAATGCGAGGAAAATGCTGAGATGGATAATGAGAACTTTCAATACAACGGATACTAAGCCAATGATGATCCTCTTTAAGTCACTTGTTCTCTCTAGGCTGAAATACTGCTGTACGCTATCAGCTCTATTCAAAGCAATTGAAATTGCAGATCTGAAGAATGTACAGAGAACCTTCACTGTACTTATAATAAGTAAAGTAAAGCACCTCAATTAATGGGGACGTTTGAAGGCCCTTCGAGCGGGGGCGAGGGAGAGATACACCATAATTTACACTTGATTCCAAATCTGCACACAGAAATCACTTCCTGTGAAAGCACAAAATTCGGCAAAACGGACCAACATACCCCCACCTCCTATCAAAAGCATAGATGTCATAAGAACACTGAGAAAAACACAATAAGTGTCAGGGACCCACGGCTGTTCAACAGTCTCTCATCACACATAAGGACAATTACCTGACCCCCGGCTGTTTTCAAGACGGAAAAGGACGATACAGTATTTCAGACACGGTATTGTTGCAACCACGGTATTGTTGCAACCACGGTATTGTTCCAGCCACGGTATTGCTGCAGCCACGTTATTTTTGCAGTCACGGTATTGTTGCAACCACATTATTGTTGCAGTCCAGATATTATTGCAGCCACGGTATTGTTGCAGTCACAGTATTGTTGCAGTCACGGTATTGCTGCAGTCACGGTATTGCTGCTGTCACGTATTGCTGCACTCACGGTATTGTTGCACTCACGGTATTGTGGCACTCACGGTATTGCTGTAGTCACGGTATTGCTGCAGTCACGGTATTGTTGCAGTCACGGTATTGTTGCAGTCACGGTATTGCTGCAGTCACGGTATTGTTGCAGTCACGGTATTGTTGCAGTCACGGTATTGTTGTATCATGGTATTGTTGCAGTCAGGGTATTGTTCAGTACGGATGTGCACTACGGTATTGTCACCACGGTATTGCTGCAGTCACGGTATTGTTGCAGTCACGGTATTGTTGCAGTCACGGTATTGTTGCAGTCACGGTATTGTTGCAGTCACGGTATTGTTGCAGTCACGGTATTGCTGCAGTCACGGTATTGTTGCAGTCACGTATTGTTGCAGTCACGGTATTGTTGCAGTCACGGTATTGTTGCAGTCACGGTATTGTGCAGTCACGGTATTGTTGCATCACGGTATTGTTGCATCACGAGTATTGTTGAGTCACGGTATTGTGCAGTCACGGTATTGTTGCAGTCACGGTATTGTTGCAGTCACGGTATTGTGCAGTCACGGTATTGTTGCAGTCACGGTATTGTTGCAGTCACGTATTGTTGCAGTCAGGTATTGTTGCAGTCAGGTATTGTTCAGTCAGGTATTGTTGCAGTCACGGTATTGTTGCAGTCACGGTATTGTTGCAGTCACGGTATTGTTGCAGTCACGGTATTGCTCAGTCACGGTATTGTTGCAGTCACGGTATTGCTGCAGTCACGGTATTGTTGCAGTCACGGTATTTGCAGTACATTTTCAGTCACGGTATTGTTGCAGTCACGGTACTGCAACTTTTAC
The DNA here is from genome assembly GCA_009830355.1 of Cherax destructor. Taxonomy (NCBI): domain Eukaryota; kingdom Metazoa; phylum Arthropoda; class Malacostraca; order Decapoda; family Parastacidae; genus Cherax; species Cherax destructor. The sequence continues at coordinate 59,495 of WNWK01008195.1, read as the reverse complement.
CTTCCTTGTTTTACAGTCATTTAGCTCCTTAACAGTTTTTTCATCTTGTTCTTTCTGTGGCAGCTTAGTCAGGAGGATGTTTGAAAAAAAACTTTAAGCTTTCTCAGCAGTAATTCCATTAAGATGACATTAGTGAAAGTAATCTTTAAGACCCTTCTAGCTCTGACGTCTCCCTCCTCTCTCTCTCTCTCTCTCTCTCTCTCTCTCTCTCTCTCTCTCTCTCTCTCTCTCTCTCTCTCTCTCTCTCTCTCTCTCTCTCTCTCTCTCTCTCTCTCTCTCTCTCTCTCTCTTTTGCTTTTAGAGCTCCTCTATGTTTTATCTTTAACTATCTCTTGCATCAAGAGTTACTTAACTATCTTGGAATATCTATTGCACATAACAGACACACTTGTGACGACGTTTCAGTCCAACTTGAACCATTAACTAGTCACACTGAAGCGCGAAGGGAAGGGAGTCAGATTATTTTCGAGATTCGGGAGGGACCAGGAGTAGTAGAACGAGGGGAAGAAGTAGTATAAATGTAGCTGCAGCAGTAATAGAAATAGTGGTAGAGGAGATGGTGGTGGTGGTGGTGGTGATGGTGGTGATGGTGGTGGTGGTAGTGGAGGTAGACGAAGAATAAGAGAAGAAAGAAAACAGGAGCACTGCAGGAAAGGTATGTGCCAGGAGGGTAGGACACAGACTCAGAGGTAAAAAAAATAACTCATAGGAGAGAACTCACTGAGGCAGAAGGAAGGCAAAGGAAATATAGGAAATTAGACGAGGTAAGGAGAAGAGGAGATAAAAATCAGGTCAAGTCACGAGTAGTTTGGAACATTTGTCAATGTAATTAGAGAGAAATGAATCTACAGAGACAAAGCCAGAACTGAGATTTATATTAGGAAAGTTGTGTATAAGGGATACTTATTCCAAACTCAGAAATAATCCCTTAGATACAGTTAACAATAACTTTCACAAAATAAAACAACTGCTGAAAGGCGAAGATGAATTAATTAAAAAATCATGAAAACCAACCCGTCTTTACTCATATATGTATTGATTTATCAAAACACATAAACCAGGAAATCCAGCGACCCAAAATTAGCTCCATAGTTTCAGTTTAATACAAATTATTCAAATAGCTAGTAGATATGTTGAGCCCAAATGTTGGCAAAATTTCTAACTTTAATGTTAAGAATAATATTAATTTAATTGATAAATTAAGCACCTTGACTGACTTAAATAATTACAATATGGTTAGTTTTAATGTCACTTAGTTGTTCACAAAATTTTCAGTTGACAACTTAAGATTCTTATCTGAAGATCTCAGAAATTATGATTTACCATTGTTTGTACCAACAATCATTGAGCTGATTAAACTCTGCATTGTTGATGTAAATTTTGTATTTAATGGAAAGTTTTACACTCAGAAGTTTGGTATGGCAATGGGAAATCCTCTCGCACCAGATCTTAACAAGATGTACGTGGAATATTTTGAAAGAAGACTGATTAACAGAATTCTTCCTGATAAAACTAATTGATACAAATATGTGGACGATATTCTATGCCTAATGCTCAAGAATATAAATATAAACCAATTCCTATTTGAATTAAATTTTACTGTTGAGTTTGAACGAAATAACACATTGAATTTTTGTAGATGTTTTAATTATTAAAGGAACCAAGAATTAAAATTCAAAATATACAGAAAACCAACAAATAACTGTTCTTAATAAGTGAACTATTATTTTTCACATCATGATAGAGTTAAACTTTTTGCATTCTCATCCATGTTTTTGAGAACCCAGCGTTCATAGATTAAGAAATCTTGAAGATCTATGAAATATCGAATAATCTTAAATACCTAACATATTTAATTGACAAATATTATATAATTACCAGAAACACATTTTGAAATTCAAAAAAAAAGGAAAAAAAAGAAACATTCAACCAACAATGTGTTGCTTCTACCTTACCACGAAAACCTTCTTGTTAAACCTTGTCTACTTAAGAATTTTAAAACCAAACGTGTATTTAAAAATTGATACAGTAAAAAAGCATTTCATTAGAAAATCCCCTAAAATGCTGATGGCTGTGGTTATTATGGTTAAACTGGGAAATGATTTGAACTAAGATTACAAGGTAAATATAACATTAGAACTAAACAAGAGTGTAATGCTGCTTGTTCATAGGAGAGATTTTAACCATCCAATTGTTTTTCAAAAGACCGAGAAGGTTGTATCAAGCAAGCCATTCCATTTTTGAGCTAAATATAAGTGAATCAATTTTCACAAAAAAAATAGTATTGATTTCATTATGAATATAAGTTCATGTTTATATAAATTGGATTAATTTATAATAAATAGAATTTGTGAGGAATTTAATCTTTATATCACATGTCACTCATAAAATTTTACTTGACCTGTGTTGCGCCGTCTGTAACCTCCCCCTCTCGTCAAATTTTATTCTTTTAATATTACATTGTGTTCATTTCCTTTATTAGCTGAATTTGAAATGAACGTCCTTGTATTATTATTACTGGTTTGCACAGTTATTTCTGTATGTGGCCACTATGTATTTATATCTCGGAGTATACATTTAGCTTTACTATGTGTCTGTTTTATGTAAAGGAGGTAGATTAATATGAAATGATCCAATCCTCCAAGAGTATGGCTATACAGTGGAACCCCGGTTAACGAAAAAAATTAATTGCAGAAGCCTGCTCAAGTGCCATTACTGAACGAATTTAGGTTAGTCTATTTCAGACCCCCAAAAATACACTTCCACAAATGATGAAAGTTTTTCTTTGTCGGGCCACCCTGCCTTGGTGGGAAACGGCCGATGTGTTAATAAAAAAAAATATTCACTAAACAACGAATACTTCCGCAAGGCGAAACTGCGGAAAGGAATCACGGTAATTGCACGATTTCCGGGGTGTTCGTTAACCAGGGTTCCAATGTACATACTTTTCTGCCGGTGTTAAACTCTCTATTTGGTTAGGTGTTTGCCGGGTCAAAGTCACGTGACCTACTCAAGATCCAAGCAAGGTGTTCAGCTTGGCGCAGTGTGAGTTGACCAGCCGCCAGTCAACTCTCCTCCACTGGTCTTTTGGACTGTTGTTAATTGATCTTCTTCACCATACTATATTCTGGGCAATACTTGTACTCTGAGTCCTCTAGTTATAAAACTAGTTAATTACAGAGAAGAAGATTGTGTTTATATGTGTAATTATTCTGATATAAAGTCTGTGAAACAAGACTTCGGGTCAGCCCCAGGGAAACTATTGTAAAAGATTCAGTGTTGTATAAACTTCTTATCAGTATAAACAGTAAATGTATAAAGTTACATGCCTGACATTTTATAATATCTATGAAATTACTTCATCAAACTCTGTCTGAATTGTTATGTCTAAATCCCATATGAAGGTAATATTTACTGACTTTTAAGCTTAGGCGTAACACCTGTGACCTGACCAAATCTTCACTACTCCCACGCTCAGAGTGTTGGGTCGTGTGTGACGTCATAACTCAGCCTGATAAGTCTTGGGTTGTCCTTTTATTTTTACTATTCCTTGATAATGTGAGAGATAATGAAAGCGCTTGGAATTTCATTATTTCACTGTGGTTATTTTGTGAGTATATATATATATATATATATATATATATATATATATATATATATATATATATATATATATATATATATATATATATATATATATATATATATATACTATATATATGTTAGTGCCGAATAGCAGAGGGGGAGGAGGGTTGCTCTGCTCATTAAAAACCGGTTGGGATTTGAGGAAATGGAAGGAATGGACAGAATGGGCGAAAGGTACTCAGAAGTGTCCCTGTTTGCAGATGATGTGAAGTTAATGAGGAGAATTAAATCAGATGAGGACCAGACAGGACTCAAAGAGACCTGGACAGGCTGGACACCTGGTCCAGCAACTGGCTCCTCGAATTTAACCCTGCCAAATGCAAAGTCATGAAGATCGGGGAAGGGCAAAGAAGACCGCAGACAGAGTATAGTCTAGGTGGCCAAAGACTGCAAACCTCACTCAAGGAAAAAGATTTTGGGGTGAGTATAACACCGAGCACATCAACCAGATAACTGCTGTAGCATATGGGCGCCTGGCAAACCTGAGAATAGCGTTCCGATACCTCAGCAAGGAATCGTTGAGGACTGTACACCGTGTACGTCAGGCCCATACTGTAGTATGCAGCACCAGTTTGGAACCCACACTTGGTCAAGCACGTCAAGAAATTAGAGAAAGTGCAAAGGTTTGCAACAAGACTAGTCCCGGAGCTAAGGGAAATGTCCTACGAAGAAAAGTTAAGTGAAATCGGCCTGACGACACTGGAGGACAGGAGGGTTAGGGAAGACATGATAACGACATATAAAATACTGCGAGGAATTGACATGGTGGACAAAGACAGGATGTTCCAGAGATGAGACACAGAAACAAGGGTCACAATTGGAAGTTGAAGACTCAGATGAGTCAAAGGGATGCTAGAAAGTATTTCTTCAATCAAGAGTTGTCAGGAAGTGGAATTGTCTGGAAAGTAACGTAGTGGAGGCAGAAACCATACATAGCTTTAAGACGAGATTTGATAATGCTCATGGAGCAGGGAGAGAGAGTGACCTAGTAGCGGCGGGGCCAGGAGGTATGACTCGACCCCTGCAACCACAAATAGGTGACTACACACACACACGTACAAACAAGCTCACAAACATTCACAATTTACATATTTTCATTTTTTCTGCACTGAATTTTATGACCACCTTCCACTGTTCTTTGCATGCACTGATGGTTAATATTTAAAACTCGAAATGCAAAAAAAAAAAAGAAGTATGAATATGAAGTTTACCAAATGCCTTATGAGACGAGTCAAAAAAATTGAAGCAAAATGTTCTTTTACATAATTGTGTCTAGGTAGTATTTCTTTGCTCTTCTTTTTACCATAATAGCAGCACACCATCTGGGATATTACCTCGGTCTTCTTCAGTGATGACTCTCGCTCACTACTTCTCTTCCGTGATGCATTAAAACTTTCTCTCTTCCTCCTACGGTACACATCCCTGCACTCACTCTATAATGCATCGTAATTTCCAAGTGCTTCCTTTTCTTGCCTTCAAAATTTCGCTCATTTTAAATTTGAATTCGCTATTTTTAACTATTCATTTCTTTTTCGTTTCTTGCTTTCAAAATTTCGCTCATTTTATATTTAAACTTACCATCGCTAGGCAATCAAGTACTTTCTCTTATACTTTTCATACCGCTTTCTAATAGCGCACACACCGGCGAGTTGTGCAATAAGATGCATGTGCAACACTCGTGTCTTGATTGTACACAGCAGACTTCTTTCAGTCAATTACAGATGTAACTTTTACACTGGAGAAAGTGGAAGAAGGGGAGAGAGATAATTGTTAAAAGTTCAGTCCCTTAGCACTGATTGGTGTTCAGTACCTCAGCCATGACACAAGGTGTTAATCCTTCAGCCTTAACTGAAGCTCTTCACTTCTTAAACCTTGATTAAAGGTCTTTACTTCTTAAGCCTTGATTGAAGGTCTTCAGTCCCCCAGCCTTAATTGAAGGTATTCAGTCCCTCAGCCTTAATTGAAGGTCTTCAGCCTTGATTAAAGATGGTCAGTTCCTTAGCCTTCATTGAAGATGTTCAGTCTTTCAGCTTTAATATATGTTCAGATTGGGACAAGAGCTGGAAAAGCAGGAATAACAGGGAACGTACTACTGTATATCAAGGAATTCTTAACAGGGAAGGAAACAACGAGTTATTGTCCGGGAGGAGGTGTCGGAATGGGCGTATTTAATGAGGAGGTTGGGGTTCCACAAGGGTTACTACTTGGACCAGTACTGTTTGTTATGGATGCAAGCGACAGTGACAAAGAAAACTGAGTCAGAGATGTCCTTGTTAGCAGATGAAGTAAAACTAATAAGGAAAATACAAACAGGAGTGTATCAAGGACTATAAGCGGATCTGGATAAGCTGCAGGATTGGTCTGACAAGTGGCTATTAGAATTTAACCCCAGCAACTGCAAAGTTATTAAGATCGGGGAAGGGTCTATAAGAGTGGAAACAGGTACAAGCTCGGGAGACTAAGGCTGCAAACCTCATGAATAAGAAGAACCTCGGGGACAGCATAGTCTCAAGAATTTCGCCTGAGTCACACATCAACTGAATAACGGATGCAACAAACGTGAGTCTGGTAGCTTGAAGGAACCTCAACAAGGAGGCATTCACGACCTTATATACGACATGTGTCAAGCCATCTTGTTGCGCAGTGGAACCCGCAACTGATAAAGCATGTAAGGAAGCTGGAAAAAGTGAAAGGTTTGCGAAGAATATAATCCTATAATTGAGGAGTATGAATTATGAGGAGAGGCTATGGAAGCTAAATATAACAGCATTAGAGGTTGAAGGACTAAAGTTGACTAATTACGACGTACAAAATACTGAGAGGAATTGACAGGATGGACAGGGTTGTTAGGAAATGCTTCATTAAACTTAGAGTGGTCAGGAGGAATGATCTAGACAGTGAATTACAGAAGGGTTAGAGGAGACATGATAAAAACATACAAAATACTGCGGGGAATTGACAAGGTAGATAGCGACAGGATGTTCCAGAGAGGGAACACAGAAACAAGGGGACACAACTGGAAGCTGAAGACTCAGATGAGTCAAAGGGATGTTAGGAAGCACTTCTTCAGCCATAGAGTAGTTAGAAGTGGAATAGTCTAGCGAACGATATAGTGGAGGCGGGAACCATACATAGTTTTAAGACAAGGTATGATAAAGCTCATGGAGCAGGGAGAGCAGAGACCCAGTAGCGGACAGCGAAGAGGCGGGGCCAGGAGCTGAGTCTCGACCCCTGCAACCACAATTAGGTGAGTACACACACACACACACATGCACACACACATTCTTTTGTCACAAACCTACTGGACGTCTTCGACAAGGTAACAGAAGAAAGACAGGAGAGAGAGGGATAGGTAGATTGCATTTTCTTGGACTGTAAGAAGAATTTCGACACAGTACTGCACAAGAGACTAGTATAAAACCTAGAGGAGGCAGGAATAACAGGAAAAGCACTGACAGGAAGGAAACAACAAGTAATGGCATGTGACGACCTGTCTGACTGGCGCATATGTCGAGTGGGGTTTCACAAGGGTCAGTAATAGGGCCGGTGTTGTTTCTTTGCATACGCGAATGACATGACAGAAGGAGAATACAAGCAACGAGGATCAGACTACAAAGGGATCTGGACAGGCTTCAAACCCGGTCTGACAAATGGCTCCTGGAGTTTAACCCCATCAAAGATGGGGTTAAACTCCAAAGCTTGGGGAAGGACAAAGAAGACCCCAGACGGAGTACAGGCTCGGAGGTCAAGGGCTGCAAATCTCTCTCAAGGAAAAGAATCTTGGGGTGAGTACCATACTGAGCTCTTTCCCTGAGGCACACATCAACCAAATAACTGCTGCAGCATATGGGCGCCTGGCTAACCTAAGAATAGTGTTTCGACATCTAAGTAAGGAGTCATTCAGGACACTGTACACTGTGTACGTCAGGCCTATATTGGAGTATGCAGCACCAGTCAAGCACGTCAAGAAATTAGAGAAAGTGCAAAGATTTGCAACAAGACTAGTCTCGGAGCTAAGGGGTATGTCCTACGAGGAGAGGTTAAGGGAACTCAACCTGACGACACTGAAGAACTGAAGAGATAGGGATGACATGATAACAACATATAAAATACTGAAAGGAATTGACAAGTTGAACTGGGTCAGAATGTTTCAGAGATGGGACACTGGAACAAAAAGACACAACTGGAAGTTGAAAACTCAGATGAGTCATAGGGCAGTTAGAAAATATATATGCCTTAGATTTGTCAGAAAGCGGAGCAATCTTGAGAATGATGTAGTGAAGGCAAGGTTCCATACATAGCTTTAAGATAAGGTACGATAAGGCTCTTGGAGCCGAAGAGAGTGGACCTAGTAGAGAACAGCGAAGAGGCGGGGCCAGGAGCTGTGAATATATTCCTGCAACCACACATTTAGGTGAGTACATATAAGTACATATAGGTGAGTACACACACTGTATTCACTTCTCTAGTATTATATGTAGTGTGTGGCAGTCATGGCTGCCGACACTCACCATGCTGGGTGAAGGACATTCCCAGCAGGTTGAACTCTGCTTCTTCTTGTGCTGGTCTGTTCCAGTGTTGTGTCAGCTCTGTTATAACGTTAATGTTTGTAGTTTTCTTCTGTTATGTATATTCCTATGTAAGTCTGTTCTCGTGTTCATTCTATATCTTGTGTAAGTCTCTGGTGTTCATATTTTATTATGATTGTTCTTTTGTTCTTATACTCTTTTGATCTTATGTTTGTTCGCTTGTTGCCTCTTTATTTGTTCTCCTTGTCTTAATTCCTTGCCTGAGTTTGTGCTAGTGATTAACTGTCACACTTTCAACACCTGTAATACTTTCCACACCTGTCACACTAGTCATACCTGTCACACTAGTCATACCTGTCACACTAGTCATACCTGTCACACCAGCCACACCTGTCACACCAGTCACACCTGTCACACCAGCCACACCTGTCACACCAGCCACACCTGCGCAAACTTACACAGCAGCCACGCATCATTCTCCTGTACCGTGTATACCGTCACACTCCAAAATTCAGGAGTCTATTTCGTCTAGTAGAGAGCGCAGGTTGCATTATTTCGTCTAGTAGAGAGCGCCATGTTACATTATTTCGTCTAGTAACGAGCGTCGAGTATGTTACATTATATTCGACGTTCGTCACAATCATCTGGCATGCCTCTCTACCAGCGAACTGATAATTCAGAGTGTAGCCAGTCATTCAGGTGAAAGCCGGCCACTTCAGTCAAGGTGACGTCTTCAACGCACCTGGCTGAGGAAGCGGGGGGGGAGGGGATGAGACTTCCACTACCACTGGTCCTGACAACTTCTGCTTAGAGTGGCTCTCATTTGTACCGTTTCCAAATCTGTCTCACTCTCTTAAATATGGTACATAGTGTATATATAATGGAGAAGACATACACGTTAAGGAAATCTACCCTTGATTGCTTGCCTTGCCCTGGCTCTGCTCTGCTGAGTTCATGTTTGCTTGCTGACTTAGTCACTACCAGTGCAATAGGCCATCAGACTACCTTCTGTGTTCGTAATACGTCTCAATGTTTATGTAAATTCTCTCCCTCCCCTTCCCCTTTACCCTCCCTCTCTTCCTTACCCTCCCCCTCCCCCTAACCCTAACCCTCATCTTCCCCCTTCCCTTTACTCTTCCCCTCCCCAATAAATTCGGAGGTACTCCAGTAATCTTCATATGAGTCAGAACCATACTAGAATTTTTTAGAAAAATTCTCTTTACGGGATATTTTTATTCTATTTTTTTTTTATCCTTCCTGCCATTCTTCTTTCATTTTCTTTCCTTTTTTCTCCTTCTTTTGGTGTTTATCGGCACTGCGGTCATTGATTTTTGACTATCGGACCTGTGCTTCTCGTGATCTCCAGGTCACAGGACCCGTGGTCTTGGTACCCGGATCTTGGTAGCCGGGTATTGGCACCCGGGTCTTGACACTCGGGTTTCGGTTCGCTAATCGAGTTTAAAGTTTATTAATTACATGAAGGTCATTAAGGCTGAGTGTCACCTGTTCAACACCAGACAAGAATACTCACTTAACCAAACAAAGGGATTAAGGTAAACTCTCGGTATGCATACACTGAGAGACTTACACCTCTCAGTGTGTATAACCCCGGGATAGCTCTAGCAGCTAATACCTTGAGTGTATGTTACCTTGGAACCAGAGTTAATACTTAGAGTTTGAGAGACATGTTTAGTTTGAGTGCCTGTGCGTACAATACTCCTAGTCTACAGATAAGAACAGTGCAAAGATTTATATATATATATATATATATATATATATATATATATATATATATATATATATATATATATATATATATATTAAAATCAAGTCGCCGTCTCCCACCGAGGCGGGAGTGACCCAAAAGAAAGAAAATCCCCAAAAAGAAAATACTTTCATCATCATTCAACACTTTCACCACACTCATACATAATCACTGTCTTTGCAGAGGGCTCAGATACGACAGCTGAGAATTGTCCCTCCGAGCTGTCACTATCCCAGACCCCTCCTTTAAAGTGCAGGCATTGTACTTCCATTTCCAGGACTCAAGTCCAACTAAATCAATTAACTGGTTTCCCTGAATCCCTTCACAAAATGTTACCCTGCTCACACTCCAACAGATCGTCAGGTCCCAAAACCATTCGTCTCCATTCACTCCTATCTAACACGCTCACACATGCTTGCTGGAAGTCCAAGCCCTCGCCCACAATACCTCCTTTACCCCTTCCTCCAACCTTTTCTAGGACGACCCTACCCCGCCTTCCTTCCCTACAGATTTATACGCTCTCCAAGTCATTCTACTTTGATCCATTCTCTCTAAATGACCAAACGACCTCAACAACCCCCCTTCAGCCCTCTGACAAATACTTTTAGTAACTCCACACCTTCTCCTAATTTCCACATTCCGAATTTTCTGCATAATATTTACACCACACATTGCCCTTAGACAGGACATCTCCACTGCCTCCAGCCTCCTCCTCGCTGCAGCATTTGCAACCCATGCTTCATGTTACGCAGAAATTGGGGTTTACCTGAGGCCTAATGCCTTGTCTAAGGGCAAAGGGTAAAAGTTACACAAAACACCTGTAAAACTAGGCCTTCCAGGTCTATCCCCATAAACATAGCTTCAATGGGTTAGGGTATCAGAAGGTTCCACACAAAAATTCCTACTTATATAAAAATACATTTATTTACTTATATTAAAAATATATACATTCCAAACACACCTCTTCACATATCAATTAGCCAAACCCCCTCAATAATAGTACAGGACGGAGAGGGCGGCCGGATTGTAACTTCAAAAACACAACAGCGTCCCTTTGGGGTCGGCCCAGCCACCCCTACCCTCATCCAGAACACATCTCCTCCTATTTCTTTAGTTCACACTCTTCCTTCCGAGCCCCGACCATGTCCGAGCCCAGGGTGTGTACTGGTACACCATAAAAGTGCCTATGGCTTGAGTTAGCTACACAAAAAGGGAAAACCACATCACAAACTTAGCTGAAACTAGGCTCCGTCTCGCCAGCCGCTAACCATGCCGCCAACATGTGTTCACCCAAGCGACACCACTACCTCACCACAAACAATTGGAAAATAAATCCCTAGCTGGATTTCCTTATTTCACAGCTTAAACTTACTTTACAGTATTCACCAAAATCACAGCATATTTCTAAAATTATAATTTACATTTATCTAAAGGTTATACATTATTATTATTATTTTTTCTAATTACATGAAATTTATGGCACACTTCTCCAATAGCTATATATTACGTATATTTAAATGTCATGCAGAAATCTGCATAACACTTCACACCCATATAAGAGTGTTGGTACCACTATACTTTCGTACATTCCCTTCTTTGCCTCCATGGATAACGTTTTTTGTCTCACAGATACCTCAACTGCACCACTCACCTTTTTTCCTTCATCAATTCTATGGTTAACCTCATCCTTCATAAACCCATTCGCTGACACGTCAACTCCCAAATATCTGAAAACATTTACTTCTTCCATAATCCCTCTCTCCAATGTGATATCCAAATTTTTCTTATTTAAATCGTTTGATACCCTCATCACCTTACTCTTATCTATGTTCACTTTTAACTTTCTACCTTTACACACTCTCCCAAATGCGTCCACTAACCTTTGCAACTTTTCTTTAGAATCTCCCATAAGCACAGTAGCATCACCAAAAAGTAACTGTGTCAACTCCCATTTTGCATTTAATTCTCCATAATTTAATCCCACCCCTCTCCCCAATACCCTAGCATTTACTTCTTTTACAACCCCATCTATAAATATATTAAACAACCATGGTGACATTACACATCCCTGTCTAAGACCTACTTTTACCGGGAAGTAATCTCCTCACTCCTACACACCCTAACCTGAGCCTCACTATCCTCATAAAAACTCTTTACAGCCTTCAGTAACTTACTACCTATTCCATACACTTTCAACATTTGCCACATTGCTCCCCTATCCACTCTATCATATGCCTTTTCTAAATCCATAAATGCAATAAAAACTTCTCTACCTTTATCTAAATACTGTTCACATATATGCTTCACTGTAAACACTTGATCTACACATCCCCTACCCACTCTAAAGCCTCCTTGCTCATCTGCAATCCTACTCTCTGTCTTACCTCTAATTCTTTCAATAATAACCCTGCCATACACTTTACCTGGTATACTCAGTAAACTTATTCCCTATAATTTTTACACTCTCTTTATCCCCCTTCCCTTTATATAAAGGAACTATACATGCTCTCTGCCAATCCCTAGGTACCTTCCCTCTTTCATACATTTATTAAACAAAAATACCAACCACTCCAGCACTATATCCCCCCTGCTTTTAACATTTCTGTCATGATTCCGTCAATTCCAGCTGCTTTACCCCTTTCATTCTACGTAATGCCTCACGCACCTCCCCACACCTCACATCCTGCTCTTCTTCACTCCTAAACGATGTTGTACCTCCCTGGCCAGTACATGAAATTACCGCCTCCCTTTTTTCATCGACATTTAAAAGTTCCTCAAAATATTCCCGCCATCTACCCAATACCTCCAGCTCCCCATCTACTAACTCCCATACTCTGTTTTTAACTGACAAATCCATTCGTTCCCTAGGCTTTCTTACCTTGTTTATCTCACTCCAAAAATTTTTCTTGTTTTCAGCAAAATTTCTTGACAGAGCCTCTTCTATTCTTTCATCCGCTCTTCTTTTGCACTCTCTCACCACTCTCTTCACCTTTCTTTTACTCTCCATATACTCTGTTCTTCTATATATATATATATATATATATGTCGTGCCGAATACGCAAAACTTGCGATTTTGGCTTAAATAGCAACACACTTCTTGCCGAATAGGGTAAGCGAAAATTTGTGTATGCAATAATTTCGCAAAAATCATTCTGAACCTAACGAAAAAAATATATTTAATTGTGTTTGTTTATTATTAAATTATCGTAAACCTATATAAAAAAAATATTTTGTTGGATTAAGTTAAATTAAATTGCGCTTGTTATAAGAAGGTTAGGTAAGTTTTATATGGTTCTTTTGGTACAAAATCATTAATTTTTATATTAACATAAATGAAAAAAAAATATCTTTAAACGTATAAGACAAAATTTTAGAAAGGACTTAATTTTAAATGAGTTCTTGCTAACTGAACAATTTTACCTATTCGGCACGACTTATATATATATATATATATATATATATATATATATATATGTCGTGCCGATTAGGTAAAACTGGTCAATTAGCAAGAACTCATCTAAAATTAACTCCTTTCTAAAATTTTCTCTTATACGTTTAAAGATACATTTTTTTCATTTATGTTAATGTAAGAATTTATAATTTTGTACCAAGAGAAACTTTGAAAACTTACCTAACCTTATTACAACAAGCGCAATTTAATTTAGCCTAACCCAACTAAATATATTTTAGATACGTTAACATTAATTTAATAAAAACAAACACAATGAAATATATTTTTTCGTTATGTTCAGAATGATTTTGGCGAAATTATTGCATACACAAATTTCACTTGTCTTATATGGCAAGAAGAGCGTTGCTATTTAAGCCAAAATCGCAAGTTTTACCTAATCGGCACGACATATTATATATATATATATATATATATATATATATATATATATATATATATATATATATATATATATATATATATATATATATATATATATATATATATATATATATATATATATACGTATATATATATATGTATGTTGATCAGACACACTATCAGCCGAGCATAAGTTTTAAGCTTATGCTGGGCTGATAGTGTGGCGAGACAGTCTTGGTGGTCCAGACCACACTGTCAACCTAGTATAAGCTTTAAGTTTCAATGAGATACAGTCCAGGTGGTCAAGACCACAGTAGTGGTCAAGACCACAGTAGTGGTCCATCAGAAGATTGAAGCTTCAAATCTTAGTTTTAGAGCAACCAAATGACGATTAATACCTTCGTCTCGAATTAATATTAGTTTCCTTACCCATTCTCTCTCTCTCTCTCTCTCTCTCTCTCTCTCTCTCTCTGTCTTCAAAAGTTGAAGGCAGGATGTAATAGCATCCTGCCTCGGAGTATTCAATACTTGCCTCGTGTTTCTGACATTGTTAATGACCTAACATGATCTTCTCTCTGCGGGACCAAAACTTATCTTGCACACCCTGCAGACTTTCAGGGAGGATACCACCACAGGGGACTGTCAGGGAGTATACTGCCACAGGGATCTGTCAGGAAGGATATCACCATAAGGGAAATTCAGGTACGATACATTACAGGGGACTTCAGGGAGGATACATCCACAGGGGATTTTCAGGGAGGATACATCCACAGGGGACCTTCAGGGAGGATAGCTTCACAGGTGACTTTCAGGGAGGATACCTTCACAGGGGACTTTCCGAGTGGATATCTCTGTAGGTCTCGCAGGGAGGATACTTCCATGAAAGTACTCTCAGGAGGATACCTCCGTGTGGGTGACTCTAAGGGGGGATACTTACGTGAGGGGGACTCTCAGTTAGGATACCTCCGTGAGGCATGACTCTCAGGGAGAATATCTCCGTGAGGGGGGACTCTCAGGAGGGATACCTCCGTTAGGGGGGACTCTCAGGAAGGATACCTCCGTGAGGGGGGACTCTCAGGGAGGATATCTCCGTAAGGGGGACTCTCAGGAGGATACCTATGTTAGAGGACTCTCAGGGAGGATATCTACGTGAGGGGAACTCTCAGAGAGGATACCTCCGTTAGAGGGCTCTCAAGGAGGATACCTATGGAGGGGAGACTTATAGGGAGGATACCTCCGTGAGGGGGGACTCTCATGGAGGATATCTCCGTGAGGGGGGACTCTCATGGAGGATACCTTCGTGAGGGGGGACTCTCAAGGAAGATACCTCCGTGAGAGGGGACTCTCATGGAGAATACCTTCGTGAGGGGGGACTCTCACTGAGGATAGCTACGTGAGGGGGGACTCTCCGGGAGAATATATTCGTGAGGGGACTCTCAAGGAGGATACCTCCGTGAGAGGGGACTCTCATGGAGTATACCTTCGTAAGGGGGGACTCTCAGGGAGGATAGCTCCGTGATAGGGACTCTCAGGGAGGATAGCTACGTGAGGGGGCTCAGGAGAATACCTTCGTGAGGGGACTCTAAAGGAAGATACCTCCGTGAGAGGACTCTCATGGGATACCTTCGTAAGGGGGGACTCTCAGGGAGGATAGCTACGTGAGGGGGACTCTCAGGGAGGATAGCTACGTGAGGGGGACTCTCAGGGAGGATAGCTACGTGAGGGGGGCTCTCAGGGAGGATAACTACGTGAGGGGGGCTCTCAGGGAGGATAAGGTACATTGAACATGCATTATATTAGAGGCCAACAAAGCACAAGCAAGAACCACTGAGAACAGTGGAAGCTCGACCCTCCTTTCGGTTTTCTGCTATTTGTTCTCTGACCAGTGAGGCTGTTGGTGATAGCCACTGACACATCTCTTAACGAGCATTTATCCTGGAAATAGTTTTGTAAACTTAAGTTGTAGCAGTTGGCGCCAGCATCCTCTGCCTGGGCTAACTTGCCAAACTTGTGTTGCTTTCTCACAAACTTGCTGCCTTCCTTCCTTCACTCTCTCACACATTTGCTTTTGTGAATCTGTCCTGAGCATTGAGAAACAACCCTGACATGGCATATAACTGCACAATTATTCTCTCTCTCTCTCTCTCTCTCTCTCTCTCTCTCTCTCTCTCTCTCTCGCACTTTTTATATATGCATATTTTTATTTGATATATCACAGATGTTATTTTCGTTAGTAACTTCAACGAAATCTTGCTTTATAGTATTATTTGTATTATATATTTAATTACATTTATAGTAGGATGTTTTACAAACTACACTTCTTGTGTTTGCAGATTCGACTTTTTCATTGGCTGTACTGCTCACCTATATTGTTGTTCACTCGTTTGTCATTTGTGGTGCATTCTGGGACATGTGTCAAGCAGCTGAGTGAACCTCACTTCATACCTGCATCCCTGCCATCACTCCCTCTGGCTGAACCTCACCTCATGCCTGCATCCCTGCCATCACTCCCTCTGGCTGAACCTCACCTCATGCCTGCATCCCTGCCATCACTCCCTCTGGCTGAACCTCACCTCATACCTGCATCCCTGTATCACCACTCTGCTGAACTCACCTCTGGATCCTGCCATCACTCCTCTGCTGACTCACCTCATGCCTGCATCCCTGCCATCACTCCTCTGGCTGAACCTCACCTATGCCTGCATCCCTGCCATCACTCCCTCTGGCTGAACCTCACCTCATGCCTGCATTCCTGCCATCACTCCTCTGCTGAACCTCACCTCATGCCTGCATCCCTGCCATCACTCTCCTCTGGCTGAACCTCACCTCATGCCTGCATCCCTGCCATCACTCCTCTGGCTGAACCTCACCTCATGCCTGCATCCCTGCCATCACTCCCTCTGGCTGAACCTCACCTCATGCCTGCATCCCTGCCATCACTCCCTCTGGCTGAACCTCACCTCATGCCTGCATCCTTCCATCACTCCTCTGGCTGAACCTCACCTCATGCCTGCATCCCTGCCATCACTCCTCTGGCTGAACCTCACCTCATGCCTGCATCCTGCCATCACTCCCTCTGGCTGAACCTCACCTCATGCCTGCATCCTTGCCATCAATCCCTTTGGCTGAACCTCACCTCATGCATGCATCCCTGCCATCACTCCCTCTAGCTGAACCTCACCTCATGACTGCATCCCTGCCATCACTCCCTCTAGCTGAACCTCACCTCATGACTGCATCCCTGCAATCACTTCCTCTGGCTGAACCTTACCTCATGCCTGCATCCCTGTCATCACTCCCTTTGGCTGATCCTCACCTCATGTCTGCATTACTGCCATCACTTCCTCTGGCTGAACATCACCTCATGCCTGCATTTCTGCCATCACTTCCTTTGGCTGAACCTCACCTCATGCCTGCATCCCTGCCATCACTCCCTCTGGCTGAACCTCATCTCATGCCTGCATCCCTGCCATCACTCCCTTGACTGAACCTCACCTCATGCCTGCATCCCTGCCATCACTCCCTCTGGCTGAACCTCACCTCATGACTGCATCCCTGCCATCACTCCCTCTGGCTGAACCTCACCTCATGCCTGCATCCCTGCCATCACTCCCTCTGGCTGAACCTCACCTCATGCCTGCATCCCTGCCATCACTCCTCTGGCTGAACTCACTCATGCCTGCATCCCTGCATCACTCCCTCTGACTGAACCTCACCTATGCCTGCATCCCTGCTATCACTCCTCTGGCTGAACCTCACCTCATGCCTGCATCCCTGCCATCACTCCCTCTGGCTGAACCTCACCTCATGCCTGCATCCCTGCCATCACTCCCTCTGGCTAAATATTGGCGAGGATTATCTGTCTCCTGCCTCCGTCTGCAAGAACTCTATTCCTACTCTTGTTGTGATGTAGACTCAGTTTGTGTGGTGATCCAAGTCTTGTCCTCTGCAGATCTGCTCCCAGTAACATGTTAAGAATTAGTGAATTTTGACATGTTGTGGTTGTGTTGTAATATACTCAATATGATTCAGGTCCTGAGTCTAACTCTCGATCTGACTTGCTCATAAATATTCAATATATCACTGGACCTTGCAGTGTTGTAGCTGATACTCTTTCGCATCCTTAAGTTGTAATTATTGGGTTGTTAATATTAACATAAAATGTTATTGCCCATAACATTTGATTGGTACTTGCTTTCAATTTAGTAACTTTATCACTGAGCCTTGGTCGGCCAGCAACCCCATGTACACAATTGACTATTCTTATTAATAATTTATTTATAAATCACCAGCATTGATTGTTGTGTAACCGAGGGAGACATTCTGAGTCTAGTGGTAAGTCTGAGGAGGTGGGTGGGATACCTGGTGTCTCACAAACCTGGTGTTTCTGTGCTGCTGTTCGCCAAGCATTACATTCCTTACAGCCTCTGCAGTTCCAGACTCTAGTTTCCACAGCCACTGTACACTAATTATACTAGAATGTAATGTTATCTGTCTCCAGCCATCTGTCTGCAGTCAATGAGCCACTACGAGGTGCAAGCTACTTATCCAGCCTTCACCACTGTAATGGACGCACAAGAATCACCTCAGTGGCACAGGCTTATCAGGATATGTGCCACCTGCTGTGCAGCATAATGCATACATACTGCTTCTACTGAAAGATTCCTGTGATAGGAATTCTCCAGCCAGAGACTCAGTTATGCGTTCCATGGTGTGCAGGCACACTGGTTTTTTTTTTTTTGAGGTGGGGTCAGATTATCATGATATAAAATTAACCCTTGATTTCACTACCAGGTGCGACTGTTTGTCATGTGGATGGGATGTTGTGCCTTCGAAAGATATTGATGCTCTTCGTATATATTATATATATGTGTGAATGTGTGTGTACCTTTTATTTATTATATCGCAAGTGTTATTTTCGTTGTTAACTATAACAGTAATATCATACGTCATAGTATTATTTGTCTTACACATTTAGCTACATTAACAGGTATAAAGTTTTACAAACTACACTTTGTGTTACAGATTTGAGGTTTGCATTGGCCGTTCCTCTCAGTGACATACTTGTTTGCTCATTTACCAATTGTGATGCACTCTGGGAAGTGGCACTGTCCTGCATGCCTGCCATCACTCCCTCTGGCTGGACATGAGCCAGGAAACACCTTTCTCCTGCCTCTGTCTGCAAGAACTCTCCTCTCTGCCCTTGTGATGTAGATTCAGTTTTGTGGTAGAGTAGGATCTCATTGGGGATCCTAGATATAAGTCTCGTCTTCTCCAGAACTGTTCCCAGAGACTTATTTATAATTATTGATTTTTGACATTTTGTGGCTGTGTAGTGAGACAGTGTGATTTAGGTCCCGAGTCTAACTCTTGATCTCACTTACTCTATTATTTAGGACATGCAGACTGTCCCCATTAAGGCCGCTTTTGTCTCTCTTTCTTGCCTAAAATCCCTTGCTATTTCCAGTTGTTTAATGCATATATATATATATATATATATATATATATATATATATATATATATATATATATATATATATATATATATATATTTATTTATTTTTAATGTATGTAATATTAACCCAAGATATAACTTCTGGTTCGTTAAGGTTTTCAAACTTTTATAGCTACTTTTAATCCTCCCAGTTGTAATTTTCTTATAAAAATCCTATTAAAAATGCTATTAGTGAAGTAACTTGTCCTTCTTCACTAAGTTAAAGACTTATTACTGATAAATCTGGTACAATCAACAGTCTAGTATTCTCATATAAATAACTGGGCTAAGTATATAATATTGTAACATCTATCTCTTTCTCCATTTTCACAATTTCATGTATGACTTGAAATTTATTTTGTCAAGATGTGTCCCGCCAGGCATATAAAAAGTGACAGCCTCACAAGTTACTAATAATTAAGTGGTGGTTCATGGAAAAAAGCTTCTGGTTTAAATGTGCTGGACCCTCTGGCGATCTCTTATTGATGGTGTGTGTGTGTGAACTCAGCTAGTTGTAGTTGCAAGGGTTGATTCACAGCTCCTGGCCCCGCCTCTTCACTGGTCGCTACTAGGTCACTCTTCCTGCTCCATGAGCTTTATCATACCTCTTCTTAAAGCTATGTATGGATCCTGCCTCCACTACATCACTTCCCAGACTATTCCACTTCCTGACAACTCTGTGACTGAAGAAATACTTTCTAACATCCCTGTGATTCATCTGAGTCTTCAACTTCCAATTGTGACCCCATGTTGCTGTGTCCCATCTCTGGAACATTGTGCCTCTGTCCACCTTGTCGATTCGTCTCAGTATTTTATATGTCGTTCTCATATCCTCCCTATCTCCCCTGTTCTCCAGTGTCGTCAGGTCGATTTCCCTTAACCTCTCCTCGTAGGACATACCCCTTAGCTCCGGGACTAGTCTTCTTGCAAACCTTTGCACTTTCTCTAATTTCCTTACATGCTTAACTAGGTGTGGGTTCCAAATTGGTGTTGCATACTCCAATATGGGCCTGACATACACGGTGTACAGGGTCCTGAACGATTCCTTATTGAGATGTCGGAATGCTATTCTTAAGTTTGCTAGGCGCCCGTATGCTGCAGCAGTTATTTGGTTGATGTGTGCCTCAAGAGATGTGCCCGGTGTTATACTCACCCCAAGATCCTTTCCCTTGAGTGAGGTTTGTAGTCTCTGGCCCTCTAGACTGTACTCCGTATGCGATCTTCTTTGCCCTTCCCCAATCTTCATGACTTTGCACTTGGTGGGGTTGAATTTCAGAAGCCAGTTTCTGGACCAGACCTGCAGCCTGTCCAGATTCCTTTCTAGTTCCGCCTGGTCCTCGTCCGATTGAATTCTTCTCATCAAATTCACATCATCTGCAAACAGGGACACTTCTGAGACTATTCCTGCCGTCATATCGTTCACAATACCAGGAACAGCACCGGTGATAGGACTGACCCCTGTGGAACCCCGCTCGTCACCGGCGCCCACTCTGACACATCGTCACGTACCATGACTCGCTGTTGTCTTCCCGTCAGGTATTCCCTGATCCATTGCAGTGCCTTCTCTGTTATCCCTGCCTGGTCCTCCAGCTTTTGCACTAATTTCTTGTGTGGAACTGTGTCAAACGCCTCCTTACAGTCCAAGAAAACGCAATCTACCCACCCCTCTCTCTCTTGTCTTACTGCTGTCACGCTGTCATAGAACTCCAGTAGGTTTGTGACACAGGATTTCCCGTCCCTGAAACCGTGCTGGTTGTCTTTGTGTGTGTTAGGTGTGTGTACTCAACTATTTGTAATCACCTATTTGTGGTTGCAGGGGTCGAGTCATAGCTCCTGGCCCCGCCTCTTCACTGATTGCTACTAGGTCCTCTCTCTCCCTGCTCCATGAGCTTTATCAAACCTCGTCTTAAAACTATGTATGGTTCCTGCCTCCACTACGTCACTTTCTAGGCTATTCCACTTCCTGACAACTCTATGACTGAAAAAATACTTCCTAACATCTCTTTGACTCACAGGAGTCTTCAACTTCCAATTGTGACCCCTTGTTTCTGTGTCCCCTCTCTGGAACATCTTGTCTCTGTCCACCTTATCTATTCCTCGCAGTATTTTATATGTCGTTATCATGTCTCCCTAACCCTCCTGTCCTCTAGTGTCGTCAGGCCGATTTCCTTAACCTTTCTTCGTAGGACAATCCCCTTAGCTCTGGGACTAGTCTTGTTGCAAACCTTTGCACTTTCTCTAGTTTCTTCACGTGCTTGACCAGGTGTGGGTTCCAAACTGGTGCTGCATACTCCAGTATGGGCCTGACGTATATGGTGTACAGAGTCTTGAGCGATTCCTTAGTGAGGTATTGGAACGCTATTCTTAGGTTTGCCAGCCGCCCGTATGCTGCAACAGTTATCTGATTGATGTGTGCCTCAGGAGATGTGCTCGGTATTATACTCACCCAAATCTTTTCCTTGAGTGAGGTTTGCAGTCTTTGGCCACCTAGACTATACTCTGTCTGCGGTCTTCTTTGCCCTTCCCCGATCTTCATGACTTTACATTTGGCAGGGTTAAATTCAAGGAGCCAGTTACTGGACCAGGCTTGTAGCCTGTCTAGGTCTCTTTGTAGTCCTACCTGATCCTCAACTGATTTAATTCTTCTCATTAACTTCACATCATCTGCAAACAGGGACACTTCTGAGTCTATCCCTTCCGTTATGTCATTCACATATACCAAAAACAGTACAGGTCCTAGGACTGACCCTTGTCTAACCCCACTCGTCACAGGTGCCCACGCTGACACCTCGTCACGTACCATGACTCGTTGTTGCCTCCCTGTCAGATATTCTCTGATCCATTGCAGTGCCTTTCCTGTTACGTGTGCCTGATCCTCTAGCTTTTGCATTAACCTCTTGTGAGGAACTGTGTCGAACGCTTTCTTGCAGTCCAAGAAAATGCACTCTATCCACCCGTCTCTCTCGTGTCTTACTTACCTGTGTGTGTGTGTGTGTGTGTGTGTGTGTGTGTGTGTGTGTGTGTGTGTGTGTGTGTGTGTGTGTGTGTATGTGTGTGTGAGTGTGTGTGCATGTGTGTGTGTATGTGTGTGTGTGTGTGTGTGTGTGTCTGTCTGTCTGTCTGTGTGTGTGTGTGTGTAAAATTGTCATAATTAGTCCTCTTTCATTGTTAATGTTAATAATATTAATATTAACAAGAGGAAGCCTCCTCCTCCTCTTCCTCCTCCTCTTCCTCCTTCTCCTCTTCTTCCACCTCCTCCTCTTCCTCCTTCACCTCTTCTTCCTCCTCCTCTTCCTCCTCCTCCTCCTCCTTCTCCTCTTCCTCCTCTCACCTGTGTCTGACGTGCTGGCTGTACACTCAGTGGCCACTTTATTAAGTACAGTTGTACGCCTCCCCGGTAATGCAATTATCCACCCAGGTGGCAGCACCTCAGTGAATGTAGACGTGGTCAAGAAGTTCAGTTCTTGCTCACACAAAACATCAGAATGGAGAAGAAATGCAATTTAAGTGACTGACGACGGAATGTTGGTGAGCGTTAACTTATGTGTTGCCCACACCACATGATGCTCACATGATACCCACACCACATGATGCTCACATGATGCCCACACCACATGATGCTCACATGATGCCCACACCACATGATGCTCACATGATACCCACACCACATGATGCTCACATGATGCCCACACCACATGATCCTCACATGATACCCACACCACATGATGCTCACATGATGCCCACACCACATGATGCCCACACCACATGATGCTCACATGATGCCCACACCACATGATGCCCACACCACATGATGCTCACATGATACCCACATCACATGATGCTCACATGATGCCCACACCACATGATGCTCACATGATGCCCACACCACATGATGCTCACATGATGCCCACACCACATGATGCTCACATGATGCCCACACCACATAATGCCCACACCACATGATGCTCACATGATACCTACACCATATGATGCCCACACCACATGATGCTCACATGATACCTACACCACATGATGCCCACACCACATGATGCCCACACCACATGATGCTCACATGATACCTACACCACATGATGCCCACACCACATGATGCTCACATGATACCTACACCACATAATGCCCACTCCACTTGATGCTCACATGATACCCACACCACTTGATGCTCATATACAACAGGCCTAGTGGCTAATTGACATGTGCCTAGGACAAAATGGTAACTAACATGATACCTACACCATATATTGCCCATACCACATGATGCTCACATACCTACACCACATGATGCCCACACCACATGATGATCACATGATACCTACACCATATAATGCTCACACCACATGATGCTCACATGATACCTACACCACATAATGTTCACACCACATGATGATCACATGATACCTACACCACATGATGCCCACACCACATGATGCTCACATGATACCTACACCACATAATGCCCACACCACATGATGCTCACATGATGCCCACACCCCATGATGCTCACATGATGCCCACACCACATAATGCCCACATCACATGATGCTCACATGATACCTACACATAATGCCCACACCACATGATGCTCACATGATACCTACACCACATAATGCTCACTCCACTTGATGCTCACATGATACCCACACCATATAATGCCCACACCACTTGATGCTCACATGATGCCTACACCACATGGTCACATGATGCCGACATACTGCCCTCACCACATAATGCTCACTTGCCCACAATACATGATGCTCACATAATGCCCACACTACATTATGCTCATGTAATGCCGTCACCACATGATGCTCACATAATGCCCTCACCCAATGATGCTCACATGATGCCCACACCACATGATGCTCGCATGAACCCCACACAAAATGATGCCCACACATAATGCTCACATGATACTCACATAATGCCCACACCACATGATGCTCACATGATGCCCACACCACATGATGCTCACGTGATGCCCACACCACATGATGCTCACATGATGCCCGCACTACATGATGGCCACAGCACCTGATGCTCACATGATACCCTCACTACATGCTCACATGATACCCTCACCACATGATACTCACATAATGCCCTCACCGCATGATATTCACATGATGGCCCCACCACATGATGTTCACATGATGCTCACACAATGCCCTTACCACATAAGGCTCACATGATACTCACATAATGCCCTCACCACATGACGCTCACATGATGCCCACACCACAAAAGCTTCCTAAGCTGTCACATATTCACTGCAACATCTTCCCATACTTCCTTCTCTGAGTCATCTGGGTTGTATTTATTATTAACGACACCAAAGATAAATAGAGAGTATAAACAAAGAGTTAGAGAACGTAATTATAAGAAAATTAAAACCATTGACAAGTGTTATACTTCTATGAGCGATCAGCCAAAAAAAAAAAAACTTTATGAGAGGCTTTACATATTTATCTTAAGTTAATATTGTTAAGGGAATAAAGCAAGAAAGCTATATTTTATTCTAAAATATTTTTGATATATTATACTGCTTCTAGGGATCTGTAAATGAGTGAAATAAAAGAGTATTGGCATCTGTAATGCGTGAAATTGAATAGACTTCTTCCCTTTGTAACGTAATAATATTCTTATCAGATATTACTATGCTGAAACTACGTGAAAGTGCTGGCAATAGTGATATATATGTTTACAAGACGCTGGAAGTCCATCCCATGTTTGACCCTTGCAAGGAGATCTGTGGCAGAGTGAGTGTGTAGGAGTGTGGTTCAGGCTTCCTTCCTCCACCATATATATATATATATATATATATATATATATATATATATATATATATATATATATATATATATATATATATATATATATATATATATATATAAAGGTTTCCTTAAACATTCTTCAGTGATAGACTGAAAAGAATATTAACAGTGAAGAGTTGAATTGATTTTTCATTTGTATTAAGTTGAGGCTCCAGGTTCTATATATATCAAGACTCCAACAACCTAAGATCAAGGGAATTAAAGAATCAATTCAACTCTTCAGTTTAATCATTTGTTTTAGCTTACCATTGAAGAAATGTATAGGGAACCTGATATGTATAATAGATATTAGCTATACTTCAGAAAGGTAATCTGCACATTTCGACCCCAGCGAGAGATCGAAATAAACACACACTTCTATTCTTTCTCTATTTTTTTCTTTTTCCTCTTGTAGAATGTTCCCCACCATAGTAACGCCACCCCCTTTCCTGTTGACTCTCTCAGTGTGGAATAATTTATATCCCTCTGTAACCTAGTGTTCAGCAGGCATGTCCCTGTATAATTTTTTTTATACTCAACCAAGTCTCTGTTATTACAATAATATCTGTGTTTCCCCGCACCAGATATTATTCCTGCGCATCCAATTAGACTTCCTGCCTCTGTTTTATTTCCTGCACTCCGACTGTGTACACTGGAAGCTAAGAAAAGCAGTTTCATTGTTGCTTCTCTCTCGTCGTCTCTTTCGAAGACAAGGTCACGTGTTATAAAACCACTCTTTACTGTTACAACGTTTCACTCTAAGGAGAGCTTTATCGAGATATTGTTTCGCTCTTTAAAAATGTTTCACTCTAAGACTTTTATTGAAACTATGTTTCGCTTTAAGGGAACTTGAATGAGACAATGTTTCGCTAAGAGTCACTTCATAATACACTGCCAAATCTCTACTCACTTCTACTTACAACCACTTAAAACGGTCATTAACTTATAAACCAGTCTGAAAGTTCCTGGAACTGATCTGCTACTTGATTATTAAGTAAATCAGTGTGTTATGTGCTCCCGAGAGCACTACTAAATTTTGATCACTTCTGCAGTACGTATTTTTCCAATAATTCCATTGTTAAGAAGTTTGTTGTTATTTAATATTGAACCTTCTTTTATATCTTGTATATGTCTTGATGGGTAATAAAGAGTTTGTTTCACATGCTTAATAAGAAAACATTAGCAGCGAGAGTCAGGTATCAGCATTATTATTACGACCTGCAATGACACATGTAAATTTCGCATTAGACCCCACAATAGACATGATGTTACCATAAAAAAAACATGTTATGTCCCCACAAGACATGTCGTCCCCACAATATACATGATGTCCCTACAAAAGGCATGATGTCCCCACAATAGACTTGATGTCCCCCCCCCACGATGCGTCCACAAACGTGACAGTTTACGCAGTGGGAAGGTCCCATAATAGATACTGTGATGTCCCTCTCAATAAAAATTTACACACAATAGACACGATGTCCCCCTCAATAACTAGGATGCAGAAAGATACTCACCGTTGACTGAGGAGACGGTGGCGACGAGGAGAGAGAGGAGGTGGAGATGTCCCTCAGAGGCCAGCATCTCGACCTCTCTAGTGTGGAGGCTGCAGAATAGAGGGTTCCCAGCCTCTTTCTCTCCCACTCTCTCTCTCTCTCTCTCTCTCCCTTCACTTCCTCTTCTGCTTTTTGGGGAGGAAGGAAGACTGAAAGAGGGCGAGATATAGAAGGAGAAGTAAAGGAAATTGGAGAAATGATATAAGGGGAACTATCTCAGAGAAGAAAAAATGCAATATTAGACGGATGGGATGCGAAGCGTGAAGGAAAGGAAAGGGGTGAAAGAAGACAGGAAAAAGCGGGGAACAAGAGACGTGGCGAGACAAAGGTGATGAGGGGAGAGAGGTGGAAAAGGGGAAGAAGGATGAAGTGTATATATGGTTAAGGGAGGCGCGTTGCCAAGGGTCACACACGACTCTTGGTGGATGTATCACTGGGGACACCAACTCCTATTGTATCAACTGCGATCACTTGCTCGTTTAAGGTGCCGCTCACTCGTCAGTTTAGTGTATCGTTGACTCGTTAGTTTTAGGTATCGTTCATTTGTTATTTTAGAGTACTACTCATTCGTTAGTTGAAGGTATCGTTCACTTGTTAGTTTAAAGTATCGATTACTCGTTAGTTCCATTTATTATTCACTCGTTAGTTGAGACTATCGTTCGCTCTTTAGTTTGAAGTATCGTTCACTCGTTAGTTGAAGGCATCGTTCACTCGTTAGTCTTCAAGCCGTGCGTAGCAGCAGTCTTACAAGACTAATGTTTATACCTCTCCTGTGATCCTTCAGCGCTAACTCGTATTTCATACTTCAGTGATGGATGCTCACCTCATACTCGCTAATTATTTCCTCTTATGCACAACACTTCAAACTGGGTTCACGTATTACCCAAAAAAACATAAGCTTATCCATGATTACCAACTTTCAAACTACTTAGGAGAATTAATAATTAACGTCAAGGTTTATCTTGGTATAAATGAAGTAGATGCGAGAGCACTTACAAGCCACTGTATGTACGTATGTATGCATGGAAATAAATAAATAAATAAATAAATATATATATATATATATATATATATATATATATATATATATATATATATATATATATATATATATATATATATATATATATATATATATATATTAGGTAGTAGGTTGGTAGACAGCAACCACCCAGGAGGTACTACCATCCTGCCAGGTGACTGTGAAACAGAAACCTGAAACTGTTTTACATGATGGTAGGATTGCTGGTGTCTTTTTTCTGTCTCATAAACATGCAAGATTTCAGGTATGTCTTGCTACTTCTACTTACACTTAGGTCACGCTACACAAACATGTACACGTTTATGTATACACACTCATCTGAGTTTTCTTTGATTTTATCTTAATAGTTCTTGTTCTTATTGCTTTTCCTTTCATTTCCATGGGGAAGTGGAATAAGAATCTTTCTTCCGTAAGCCATGCGTGTTGTAAAAGTCAACTAAAATGCCGGGAACAATGGGCTAGTAACCCTTTTCCTGTATAGCTTACTAAAAAGAAAAAGAAGAAAACCGTCAAAGTGGGATGTTTGAATGCGCCTGGATGTTGTGCGAATGATAAGAAAGAGATGATTGTAGATGTTATGAATGAAAAGAAGCTGAATGTCCTGGCTTTAAGTGAGACAAAGCTGAAGGAGGTAGGAGAGTTTCAGTGGGGAGAAATAAATGGGATTAGGTCAGGGGTTTCAAATAGAGTTAGAGCTAAAGAAGGAGTGGCAATAATGTTGAATAATCAGTTATGGCATGTAAAGAAGGATTATAAATGTATAAATTCAAGGATTATGTGGAGTAAAATAAAGGTTGGATGTGAAAAGTGGGTTATAGTAAGTGTTTATGCACCTGGAGAAGAGAGAAGTGTAGAGGAGAGAGAGAGATTTTGGGAAATGTTGAGGAGTGTGTGGGGAGTTTTGAACCAAGTGAGAGAGTAATTGTGGTTTGGGATCTTAATGCTAAAGTGGGTAAAAATGTTGTGAAGGAGTAGTAGGTAAATTTGGGGTGTCAGGGGTAAATGTAAATGGGAACCATTAATTGAGCTATGTGTAGAAAGAGGTTTGGTAATAAGTAATACATATTTTATGAAAAAGAGGATAAATAAATATACAAGGTATGATATAGCACGTAAGGAAAGTAGTTTGTTGGATTATGTATTGGTGGATAAAAGGTTGATGGGTAGGCTTCAGGAGGTACATGTTTATAGAGGGGCAACGGATATATCAGATCATTATTTGGTTGTAGCTACAGTTAGAGTAAAAGGTAGATGGGACAAAAGAAAATGGCAACAGCAAGTAAGAGAGAGTAAAAGTGTATAAACTAAGGGAGGAGGAAGTTAGGGTGAGATATAAGCAACTATTGGCAGGAAGGTGGGCTAGTGCAAATATGAGTAGTGGGGGAGGGGGGTTGAAGAGAGTTGGGATAGTTTTAAAAATGCAGTATTAGAATGTGGGGCAGAAGTTTGTGGCTATAGGAGAGTGGGTGCAGGAGGAAAGAGGAGTGAGTGGTGGAATGAAGAAGAAAAGGGTGTGATAAAAGAGAAAAAGGTAGCTTATGAGAGGTTTTTACAAAACAGAAGTGTTAATAGAAGAGCAGAGTATATGGAGAGTAAAAGAAAGGTGAAGAGAGTGGTGAGAGAGTGCAAAAGAAGAGCGAATGAAAGAATGGGAGAGGCTCTGTCAAGAAATTTTGCTGAAAACAAGAAAAATTTTGAAGTGAGATAAACAAGGTAAGAAAGCCTAGGAACGAATGGATTTGTCAGTTAAAAACAGAGTAGGGAGTTAGTAGATGGGGAGCTGGAGGTATTGGGTAGATGGCGGAATATTTTGAGGAACTTTTAAATGTCGATGAAAAAAGGAGGCGGTAATTTCATGTACTGGCCAGGAGGTACAACATCGTTTAGGAGAGAAGAAGAGCAGGATGTGAGTGTGGGGAGGTGCGTGAGGCATTACGTAGAATGAAAGGGGTAAAGCAGCTGGAATTGACGGAATCATGACAGAAATGTTAAAAGCAAGGGGGATATAGTGCTGGAGTGGTTGGTATTTTTGTTTAATAAATGTATGAAAGAGGGTAAGGTACCTAGGGATTGGCAGAGAGCATGTATAGTTCCTTTTATAAAGGGAAGGGGATAAAGAGAGTGTAAAAATTATAGGGGAATAAGTTTACTGAGTATACCAGGTAAAGTGTATGGCAGGGTTATTATTGAAAAATTAGAGGTAAGACAGAGAGTAGGATTGCAGATGAGCAAGGAGGCTTTAGAGTGGGTAGGGGATGTGTAGATCAAGTGTTTACAGTGAAGCATATATGTGAACAGTATTTAGATAAAGGTAGAGAAGTTTTTATTGCATTTATGGATTTAGAAAAGGCATATGATAGAGTGGATAGGGAGCAATGTGGCAAATGTTGCAAGTGGAATAGGTAGTAAGTTACTGAAGGCTGTAAGAGTTTTATGGGATAGTGAGGCTCAGGTTAGGGTGTGTAGGAGAGGGAGATTACTTCCCGGTAAAAGTAGGTCTTAGACAGGGATGTGTAATGTCAATATGGTTGTTTAATATATTTATAGATGGGGTTGTAAGAAGTAAATGCTAGGGTGTTGGGAGAGGGGTGGATTAAATTATGGAGAATTAAATGCAAAATGGAGTTGGACACAGTTATTTTGCTGAGGGCTGAAGGGGGTTGTTGAGGTGGTTTGGTCATTTAGAGAGAATGGATCAAAGTAGAATGACTTGGAGAGCGTATAAATCTGTAGGGAAGGAAGGCGGGGTAGGGGTCGTCCTAGAAAAAAGGTTGGAGGAAGGGGTAAAGGAGGTATTGTGGGCGAGGGGCTTGGACTTCAGCAAGCATGTGTGAGCGTGTTAGATAGGAGTGAATGGAGACGAATGGTTTTTGGGACATGACGATCTGTTGGAGTGTGAGCAGGGTAACATTTTGTGAAGGGATTCAGGGAAACCAGTTAATTGATTTAGTTGGACTTGAGTCCTGAAATGGGAAGTACAATGCCTGCACTTTAAAGGAGAGGTCTGGGATAGTGACAGCTGGGAGGACAATTTTCAGCTGTCGTATCTGAGCTCCTCTGCAAAGACAGTGATTATGTATGAGTGTGGTGAAAGTGTTGAATGATGATGAAAGTATTTTCTTTTGGGGATTTTCTTTCTTTTGGGTCACCCTGCCTCGGTGGGAGACGCCGACTTGTTGAATATATATATATATAATATATATATATATATATATATATATATATATATATATATATATATATATATATATATATATATATATATATATATATATATATATATATATATATAGTAAAACTATGTTATTACACTTACTTTTTTAATTTAGTCTATGGACTTTGTTCCTGCAGTTCTAGACACAGACCCTGAGATACTTGTGATAGTTTCAGTAGGTATTCTGATGGTAGCTGAGGGTTACCTGAAGATACTAGGAATATAACCCCCCCTTTCCCCCGTGGCACCATCCCAGACCAGGCTTATGGTGTCAGTGGTTCAATCAGCGAGGCTGTTGGTGTTGCCTTGCACGCAGTCTCACCTCAAGACTACCACCCAAGAGTCCACTAACCTGCTCCCTTATACGTAGAAGCGACAAACTTATAACAGAGCCGGACTATATTTGTCCAACTTTTCGCTCAGATGTAAGCTTAACGTCATGACTGAGCGAAACGCTACACAAGTGAAGTCTCTGCTACGTCATTCTTCGATCATCCCTGTGGACATCTTTCCAGCCTTTTTAAACTTCTTAAATCTCCCTCTGAAGGCACCAGCTCACTTCTTCCCTTCTGCTGTACTAATAGTACTTCTCCTGTACTAATAGTACAGCAGACGTAATCTACACAGATTGCAGAGGCGTCTTTATTAGCAGCAATAAAGACTGAAATCAATGTATTATTAACCATCCTGTGAGCAACGCACAATATGTCGGGAAATAAAGAACACTTTAAATAATGCTATTCTTAACACTAGTAGTGCTATTCTTAACACTAGTAGTACTGTTCTTCACACTAGTAGTGCTATTCTTAACACTAGTAGTGCTGTTCTTAACACTAGTAGTGCTATTCTTAACACTAGTAGTACTGTTCTTCACACTAGTAGTGCTATTCTTAACACTAGTAGTGCTATTCTTAACACTAGTAGTGCTATTCTTAACACTAGTAGTACTGTTCTTCACACTAGTAGTGCTATTCTTAACACTAGTAGTGCTATTCTTAACACTAGTAGTGCTATTCTTAACACTAGTAGTGCTGTTCTTAACACTAGTAGTGCTATTCTTAACACTAGTAGTACTGTTCTTCACACTAGTAGTGCTATTCTTAACACTAGTAGTGCTGTTCTTAACACTAGTAGCACTGTTCTTCACACTAGTAGTGCTATTCTTAACACTAGTAGTGCTGTTCTTAACACTAGTAGTGCTATTCTTAACACTAGTAGTACTGTTCTTCACACTAGTAGTGCTATTCTTAACACTAGTAGTGCTGTTCTTAACACTAGTAGTGCTATTCTTTACACTAGTAGTGATATTCTTAACACTAGAAGTGCTATTATTAACACTAGTAGTGTTGTTTTTAACACAAGTAGTGCTGTTCTTAACACTAGTAGTGCTGTTCTTAACACTAGTAGTGCTGTTCTTAACACTAGTAGTGCTGTTCTTAACACTAGTACTGCTATTATTAACACTAGTAGTGCTGTTCTTAACACTAGTAGTGCTGTTCTTAACACTACTAGTACTGTTCTTAACACTAGTACTGCTATTATTAACACTAGTAGTGCTATTCTTAACACTAGTAGTGCTGTTCTTAACACTAGTAGTGCTATTCTTAACACTAGTAGTGATATTCTTAACACTAGTAGTGCTGTTTTTAACACTAGTAGTGTTGTTCTTAACACTAGTAGTGCTATTCTTAACACTAGTAGTGCTGTTCTTATCACTAGTAGTGCTATTCTTAACACTAGTAGTGATATTCTTAACACTAGTAGTGCTATTCTTAACACTAGTAGTGTTGTTCTTAACACTAGTAGTGCTATTCTTAACACTAATAGTGATATTCTTAACACTAGTAGTGCTGTTCTTAACACTAGTAGTGATATTCTTAACACTAGTAGTGCTATTCTTAACACTAGTAGTGCTGTTTTTAACACTAGTAGTGCTATTCTTAACACTAGTAGTGATATTCTCAACACTAGTAGTGCTATTCTTAACACTAGTAGGGCTGTTTTTAACACTAGTAGAGCTATTCTTAACACTAGTAGTGCTATTCTTAACACTAGTAGTGCTATTATTAACACTAGTAGTGCTATTCTTAACACTAGTAGTGCTATTCTTAACACTAGTAGTGCTGTTCTTAACACTAGTAGTACTGTTCTTAACACTAGTAGTGCTGTTCTTAACACTAGTAGTGCTGTTCTTAACACTAGTAGTGCTATTCTTAACACTAGTAGTGATATTCTTAACACTAGTAGTGCTGTTCTTAACACTAGTAGTACTGTTCTTAACACTAGTAGTGCTGTTCTTAACACTAGTAGTGCTATTCTTAACACTAGTAGTGCTGTTCTTAACACTAGTAGTGCTATTCTTAACACTAGTAGTGCTGTTCTTAACACTAGTAGTGCTATTCTTAACACTATTAGTGCTGTTCTTAACACTAGTAGTGCTATTTCTAACACTCTTAGTGCTGTTCTTAACACTAGTAGTGCTGTTCTTAACACTAGTAGTGCTAATCTTATTAACACTAGTAGTGCTGTTCTTAACACTAGTAGTGCTGTTATTAACACTAGTAGTGCTATTCTTAACAATAGTAGTGCTGTTCTTATTAACACTAGTAGTGCTATTCTTAACACTAGTAGTGCTATTCTTAACACTAGTAGTGCTATTCTTAACACTAGTAGTGCTATTCTTAGGACGAGTAATGTATGGACACCCTAAAGCTATCAGAGTTAAACATGTATGATACACATAATGACTGAGAGATCAGAGATAACGTCAGTAACGATGGTCAGCAGAGAGTTGTGACGTCAGGAACGATAGTCAGCAGGGGTTGTGACGTCAGTAACGATGGTCAGCAGGAAGTTGTGACGTCTTGAACGATGGTCAGCAGGGAGTTGTGACGTCAGGAAGGATAGTCAGCAGGGAGTTCTGACGTCAGTCACGATGGTCAGCAGGGAGTTGTGACGTCAGGAACGATGGTCAGCAGATAGTTATGACGTCAGGAATGAAAGTGAACAGGGAGTTGCGACGTCAGGAACGATAGTCAGCAGGGAGTTGTGACGTCAGGAACGATGGTCAGCAGGGAGTTGTGACGTCAGAAACGATGGTCAGGAGGGAGTTGTAACGTCAGTAACGATGGTCAGCAGGGAGTTGTGACGTCAGGAAGGATGGTCAGCAGAGAGTTGTGACGTCAGGAAGGATGGTCAGCAGGGAGTTGTGACGTCAGGAACGATAGTCAGCAGGGAGTTGTGACGTCAGTAACGATGGTCAGCAGGGAGTGTGACGTCAGGAACGATGGTCAACAGGGAGTTGTGACGTCAGGAACGATAGTCAGCAGGGAGTTGTGACGTCAGGAACGATGGTCAGCAGGGAGTTGTGACGTCAGGAAGGATGGTCAGCAGGGAGTTGTGACGTCAGGAACGATAGTCAGCAGGGAGTTGTGACGTCAGTAACGATGGTCAGCAGGGAGTTGTGACGTCAGGAACGATGGTCAGCAGGGAGTTGTGACGTCAGGAAGGATGGTCAGCAGGGAGTTGTGACGTCAGGAACGATAGTCAGCAGGAGTTGTGACGTCAGTAACGATGGTCAGCAGGTAGTTGTGACGTCAGTAACGATGGTCAGCAGGGAGTTGTGACGTCAGAAACGTGGTCACAGGAGTTGTGACGTCAGGAACGATAGTCAGAAGGAGTTGTGACGTCAGGAACGATGGTCAGCAGGGAGTTGTGACGTCAGAAGATGGTCAGCAGGAGTTGTGACGTCAGGAAGGATGTTCAGCAGGAGTTGTGACGTCAGGAACGATAGTCAGCAGGGAGTTGTCGTCAGGAACTATGGTCAGCAGGGAGTTGTGACGTAAGGAAGGATGGTCAGCAAAGAGTTGTGACGTCAGGAAGAATGTTCAGCAGGAGTTGTGACATCAGGATGGATGGTCAGCAGGGAGTTTTGACATCACGATGGATGGTCAGCAGGGAGTTGTGACGTTAGGAAGGATGGTCAGCACTGGTTGTGATGTCAGGAGGGAGTTGTGACGTCAGGGAGTATGGTTAGCAGAGAGTTGTGACGTCAGGAAGGATGGTTAGCAGGGAGTTGTGACGTCAGGAAGGATGGTCAGCAGGGAGTTGTGACGTCAGGAAGGATAGTCAGCAGGGAGTTGTGACGTCAGGAAGATGGTCAGCAGGGAGTTGTGACGTCAGAAGGATGGTCAGGGAGTTGTGACGTCAGGAAGGATGGTCAGCAGGAGTTGTGACGTCGGGAAAGGAAGGTCAGCAGGGAGTTGTGACGTCGGGAAGGATGGTCAGCAGGGAGATGTGATGTCAGGAAGGATAGTCAACAGAGGTTGTGATGTCAGGAATGATGGTCAGCAGGGGTTGTAATGTCAGGAAGGATGGTTATCAGGGAGTTGTGACGTCAGGAAGGATATTCAGCAGGGGGTTGTGACGTCAGGAAGGATATTCAGCAGGGGGTTGTGACGTCAGGAAGGATGGTCAGCTGGGAGTTGTGACGTCAGGAAGGATGATCAGCAAGGAGTTGTGACGTCAGGAAGGATTGTCAGCAGGGGTTGTGACGTCAGGAATGATAGTCAGCAGGGGTTGTGATGTCAGGAATGATGGTCAGCAGGGGTTGTGACGTCAGGAATGATAGTCAGCAGGGGTTGTGATGTCAGGAATGATGGTCAGCAGGGGGTTGTGACGTCAGGAAGGATAGTCAGCAGGGGTTGTGATGTCAGGAAGGATGGTCAGCAGGGGGTTGTGACATCAGGAAGGATAGTCAGCAGGGGTTGTGACGTCAGGAAGGATTGTCAGCAGGGGTTGTGACGTCAGGAAGGATAGTCAGCAGGGGTTGTGATGTCAG
This sequence comes from Cherax destructor, assembly GCA_009830355.1. NCBI lineage: Eukaryota > Metazoa > Arthropoda > Malacostraca > Decapoda > Parastacidae > Cherax > Cherax destructor. The sequence goes on along the minus strand of WNWK01008195.1, from coordinate 23,750 downwards.
GAAGGATGGTCAGCAGGGGGTTGACCACGGAAACTAAACACAAGGAAGATAGCGAAGGGCGAGATCGATAAAGGAGATAGTGAGAGACAGGCGGAGCTGAGGTGGTAGTGGTGGTGATGATGATGGGTGGATGGTGGTGTGATGATGATGGTGGTCGTAGTGATGATGGTGGTGGTGATGGTGTGGTGGTGGTGATGGTGATGGTGGTCGTAGTGGTGTTGGTGTTGGTGATGGTAGTGGTGGTGGTGTGTGATGATGGTGATGGTGGTGTGAGTGGTGGTGGTGTGGTGTGAGGGTAGTGTAAGTGTGGATGGCTAGTGGGTGATGGATCGGTAGGGTGGTGATGGTGTGGTGGTGTGGTGATGGTGATGGGTGGTGGTAGTGGTTGTGATGGTGATGTGTGGTGTGGTGGTGTGATGATTGATGGTGGTGATGGTGTGGTGGTGTTGGTGGATGGTGATGGTGGTGTGGTGGTGTTGTGTGGTGATGGTGATGGTGGTCAGTGGTGTTTGGTGGTGGTATGGTGGTGGTGTATGGTGGTGGCGTTGGTGATGGTGGTGGTGTGGTGGTGGTGAGTGGTGGTGATGGTGGTGGTAGTGGTGGTGGTAATGGTGGTGATGGTGCTGGTGGTAGTGGTGGTGATGGTGTTGGTGTTGGTGGTGGTGATGGTGTTGGATATGGTGGTGATGGTGATGGTGGTGGTGATGGTGTTGGTGGTGGTGATGGTGATTGTGGTGGTGTTTGTGATGGTGTGGTGGTGGTGGGGATGGTGTGATGGTGATGTGGTGGTGTTGGTGGTGTTGGTGGTGGGGGGATGGTGGTGGTGGATGGTGGTGGTGTGGTGGTGGTGGTGATGGTGGTGGTGGTTGGTGATGGTGTGGTATGGTGGTGGTGTGGTGGTGGTGATTTGGTGTTAGTGGTGGTGATGGTGTGTGGTGTGGTGGTGGTATTTGGTAGTGGTGGTGATGGTGTTGGTGTTGGTGGTGGTGTTGGTGGTGGTATGGTGGTTGGTGATGGTGGTGGTGATGGTGATTGGTGGTGGTGTGTGTGGTGTGGTGGTGGTGGTGATGGTGATGGTGGTGGTGGTGTTGGTGAGTGGGGGTATGGTGGTGTGGTGGGGGTTTATGGTGGTGGTGTTGGTGGTGGTGATGGTAATGGTGGTGGTGTTGGTGGTGTTGGTGATGGTGATGGTGGTGGTGGTGTTGTTGTTGGTGGTGGTTGTGATGGTGGTGATGGTGATTGTGGTGGTGTTTGTTGGTGGATGGTGGTAGGTGGTGTAGTGTGATGGTGGTGGTGATGGTGGTGAGTGTTGGTGTTGGTGTTGTTGTTGGTGGTGGTGGAGGTGGTGATGATGGGGGTATGGTGGTGGTAGTGGTGTTGGTGTTGTTGTTGGTGGTGGTGGAGGTGGTGATGATGGTGGTGATGGTGGTGGAGGTAGTGTTAGTGGTGTTGGTGGTGGTGTCAGTAGTACTGTACTGTAGTTTAGTTATAACCGTTAGTGAGTCACTGCATATGACGTCACTAGCTCCTTGAATCCCATACCCGCGCTGGGTCACCTTCAGTAGTTCAAGACGGGTTGGCAGAGGAGACAGTTCAGGTTCTGAGTGCTCTCCCTTATTTACCATAATTATACGTTACCAAGCCATCCATCGTGTGTGTTTGTTCTCCAAATCCATCAACCGAACCCCCACGACAATTGGTGGCAGAACTGTTAAGGGATTCAAGGAGCTCGTGACGTCACATGCAGTGACTCACAAACGGTTATAACTGAACTACTGACAGTGGTGATGGTGGTGGTGATGGTGATGGTGGTGGTGGTGGTGGTGTTGTTGGTGGTGGTGGTGGTGCTGCTGCTGCACTTAAGCTATCAAGCTCTCACTTGAAGTTGTCAAGCTATAGCTTGAAGCTACAAAGCTCTCACTTGAAGCTACAAAGCTCACACTTAGAGCTGTCAAGCTATAGCTTGAAGCTACAAAGCTCTCTCTTGAAGCTACGAAGCTCTTACTTGAAGCTATCAAGCTATAGCTTGAAGCTACCAAGCTCTCACTTGAAGCTCCCAACCTCTCACTTGAAGCTACAAAGCTCTCTGCTTGAAGCTCACTGAATCACTTACTTGAAGCTCAAGCTCATCTTAGCAAGCTCTCAATAACAGTACTACTCGAACATTCACTCTTGACGGTGAAAATACTTCACTACATAAACATTTTATTATTATTAGCATTATTATAATAATAATAATAATAATAATAATAATAATAATAATAATAATAATTATTATTATTATTATTATTATTATTATTATTATTATTATTATTATATTATTATTATTATTATTATTATTATTATTATAATTATCGTTCGCTCAGAAATTAGCTCTGGACGCTTAAAAGTGATGCATGGATGAGAGCCGTCATTAATGAAGTCACAGTAAGAGAGTAATGAGAGAGGAAGGAGGATGAAGAGGAATCAGGTAAGAGGATGGGAGGTCCCTGTGGGAGAGAGAGAGAGAGAGAGAGAGAGAGAGAGAGAGAGAGAGAGAGAGAGAGAGAGAGAGAGCGAGACTAGATATCCCTGGTCCACCTCTCTTGTCTACCATTCCTTACTTCCTCGTCTTCCTTCGCTAAATTCCTTGCGGAATCCTTGCAAATTCCTTCGCTAGAGTGGGAAGCCTCAGAGGTTTCCTCCGTTTCATATGTATATAAAAAAAAATATTAGGAGTTTTTAACATTATTGTATTTTGAATATATATTTCGTCAGAAAGTTCAGATCATACTTTTAATTAAAGTGACGCTTTAAAAAAGTATATATAAATTGGGAAAAAAAAGTTGTGGGAACTAATTATGTGTGAGGCTGTGGAGGAAGTATTTTTGAGTTTCTTGGCAAACTATTGAAGTAAGAGAGATGGCGTGGTGAGTTAAGGAGGCGCTGCTTACACGTTATTCTCTCTGTTGAAGTAAATAGGTAAAGATCTAGGTTCTTGAGTTTACTATAAGGTCGATCTAGATGCTTGAGTTCACTAGAAGAACGATCCAAGTGCCTGGCTTCACTAAAAGAACGATCTAGGTGCCTGATTTCACTATAAGATCGATCTCGGTGCCTGACGTTCCTATAAGAACGATCTAGATTCCTGATTTAACGCTAGGAAAGATGTAAGCGCCTAACTTTACGATAGGATCGATCTAGATGCCGAACATCATTATAAGAACGATCTAAGTGCTAGACTTCTAGATTGTTCACTGGGACGGCCATGCAGTGCAGCATGCAACGCCGAGGTCGTGAATATCATTCACGATATATGACGACTTGGCCCGTGACCGTCGTGAGACAGTGAGAACCCAAGAATACTCAGAATACAGAGCACAGGGAACAAGGCAGAAAGAAAATGACCTGATGGACTGTATTCGTTGAAGGAGTGAGGCTTCAGTAGCGTATGAAGAGGAAAGTATGGTGTAATACATGAAGGCTTCAGTAGCGTATGAAGAGGAAAGTATGGTGTAATACATGGAGGCTTCAGTAGCGCATGAAGAGGAAAGTATGGTGTAATACATGGAGGCTTCAGTAGCGTATGAAGAGGAAAGTATGGTGTAATACATGGAGGCTTCAGTAGCGCATGAAGAGGAAAGTATGGTGTAATACATGGAGGCTTCAGGCTTATGTCATAAGAGATCGTTTGGTACATAAAGGTTTTTTTAAGCTTTCTCAGTAAAGTTACGAAATTGTACATGAACGTTTTGACTGTCACAAGGAGAATGTTAACGTGCGTGGAGGCTCAGTCTACATGTCAAAGGGGAAGACATTTTATCGTGTTTGGAGGCATTTGTGTGTTACAATGACGAGATGACAACATGAAGAGTCATCCAGAAGCTTCAACCACAAGCTTCATCCACAAGTGTGAACGGGTAAGCCAGTGGAAGACCTGGAGTGTCAAGACTACTCAGGAGACATTTGTCATGTTTTCTGACGATTCTTACTTGATCTAAGAGGCAAATTTTGGAGGTGTAACGTGAAACTTTACCTGGGCGCAACTGGTTAAATTTAGTGCTCAGAAAATTGGATCGTAAACTGATGATATAGGAATGGAAGAACACTGCCGCAGGTCTACTGGCCCATACATGGAAAGTCTTTCTCAATCCAACTCCTGTCACTTATTTATCTCTAGGCCAGATATCACACACCTTCGCCAGAGATAAAAATGGAGACGAGTGATTTTCACTGCATTAATATCGCTGTTTCCACACTTCCCAGACTCGGCCAGTCTCATAATTTCACGAGAAAATAAATCTTCAGATACCTCCAGCGACACAGATCTCTAGTCATATAAACATGAATCGATATTGTAAACAGAGACAACATTTATTTTATTCCGACAACGTCTCACCAAGTGTTGAGTTTCATCATGACTTCACTGAACTCAAGGTGTTCAGACTAAACATATATATATATATATATATATATATATATATGTGTGTGTGTGTGTGTGTGTGTGTGTGTGTGTGTGTGTGTGTGTGTGTCCCGAAGGACACAACTCAGTTTAACTGAAAGGAGCACCTGTAAAATTAGAAAAAATGTTACACGAATAAGTTCCTTTCTGTTATTTGTGTATTGTTCCAGGCACGGTATTGTTCCTTATTATTCTTTAGGAGAAAATCTTTTCACAATATGCACGCCTGTTAGTGCTGGCGCTGCTGATAGCTACCAGCCACTGCTGATAGCTACCAGCCACTGCTGAGGTCAGTTATGCATGACGGAAGAAAGGGTATTTAGCACAAAGCTCCGAAATATTTTATTTCCGGGATACGGGAGTGAGGACCAGGAACGTTGATTAATGAAGCTGTGACCACAGGCAGCGACACTTGTAATAAAGCAACTGCTTTATTATTATTATTATTATTATTATTATTATTATTATTATTATTATTATTATTATTATTATTATTATTATTATTATTATTATTATTATTATTATTATTATTATTTTGTTATTATTAAATGCATGGGGAGATGTTATATTCCGCTCAGCTGGAATTGGGTCCTAGAGGTGAAAAGTCTAGTGCTGACCTCTCAAGAAGGAGTATGACCTCTCAAGAAGGAGTATAACCTCTCAAGAAGGAGTATGACCTCTCAAGAAGGAGTATAACCTCTCAAGAAGGAGTATGACCTCTCAAGAAGGAGTATAACCTCTCAAGAAGGAGTATGACCTCTCAAGAATTAGTATAACCTCTCAAGAATGAGTATAACCTCTCAAGAAGGAGTATGACCTCTCAAGAAGGAGTATAACCTCTCATGAAGGAGTATAACCTCTCAAGAAGGAGTATGACCTCACAAGAAGGAGTATAACCTCTCAAGAAGGAGTATGACCTCTCAAGAAGGAGTATAACCTCTCAAGAAGGAGTATGACCTCTCAAGAAGGAGTATAACCTCTCAAGAAGGAGTATAACCTCTCAAGAAGGAGTATGACCTCTCAAGAAGGAGTAAAACCTCTCAAGAAGGAGTATAACCTCTCAAGAAGGAGTATGACCTCTCAAGAAGGAGTATGACTTCTCAAGAAGGAGTATGGCCTCTCAAGAAGGAGTATAACCTCTCAAGAAGGAGTATGACCTCTCAAGAAGGAGTATAACCTCTCAAGAAGAGTATGACCTCTCAAGAAGGAGTATAACCTCTCAAGAAGGAGTATAACCTCTCAAGAAGGAGTATGACCTCACAAGAAGGAGTATAACCTCTCAAGAAGGAGTATGACCTCTCAAGAAGGAGTATAACCTCTCAAGAAGGAGTATGACCTCTCAAGAAGGAGTATAACCTCTCAAGAAGGAGTATGACCTCTCAAGAAGGAGTATAACCTCTCAAGAAGGAGTATAACCTCTCAAGAGGAGTATGATCTCTCAAGAAGGAGTATGACCTCTCAAGAAGGAGTATGACTTCTCAAGAAGGAGTATGGCCTCTCAAGAAGGAGTATGACCTCTCAAGAAAGAGTATGGCCTCTCAAGAAGGAGTATGACCTCTCAAGAAGGAGTATGACCTCTCAAGAAGGAGTATGACCTCTCAAGAAGGAGTATGACCTCTCAAGAAAGAGTATGACCTCTCAAGAAGGAGTATGACCTCTCAAGAAGGAGTATGACCTCTCAAGAAGGAGTAGGGATGATACAGCTCGAAGGGTCATTTAAATGTGATGGTTTTCACTACAGACAAGGCTCCTGTTGAATGAATGATGGTGAATGTTGGTTAATGAAGCTGTGACCACAGGCAGCGACACTTGTAATAAAGCAACTGCTTTATTATTATTATTATTATTATTATTATTATTATTATTATTATTATTATTATTATTATTATTATTATTATTATTATTATGATTTATTTGTTATTATTAAATGCATGGGGAGATGTTATATTCCGCTCAGCTGGAATTGGGTCCTAGAGGTGAAAAGTCTAGTGCTGACCTCTCAAGAAAGAGTATGACCTCTCAAGAAGGAGTATAACCTCTCAAGAAGGAGTATGACCTCTCAAGAAGGAGTATAACCTCTCAAGAAGGAGTATGACCTCTCAAGAATTAGTATAACCTCTCAAGAATGAGTATAACCTCTCAAGAAGGAGTATGACCTCTCAAGAAGGAGTATAACCTCTCATGAAGGAGTATAACCTCTCAAGAAGGAGTATGACCTCACAAGAAGGAGTATAACCTCTCAAGAAGGAGTATGACCTCTCAAGAAGGAGTATAACCTCTCAAGAAGGAGTATGACCTCTCAAGAAGGAGTATAACCTCTCAAGAAGGAGTATAACCTCTCAAGAAGGAGTATGACCTCTCAAGAAGGAGTAAAACCTCTCAAGAAGGAGTATAACCTCTCAAGAAGGAGTATGACCTCTCAAGAAGGAGTATAACCTCTCAAGAAGGAGTATGATCTCTCAAGAAGGAGTATGACCTCTCAAGAAGGAGTATGACTTCTCAAGAAGGAGTATGGCCTCTCAAGAAGGAGTATAACCTCTCAAGAAGGAGTATGACCTCTCAAGAAGGAGTATAACCTCTCAAGAAGGAGTATGACCTCTCAAGAAGGAGTATAACCTCTCAAGAAGGAGTATAACCTCTCAAGAAGGAGTATGACCTCACAAGAAGGAGTATAACCTCTCAAGAAGGAGTATGACCTCTCAAGAAGGAGTATAACCTCTCAAGAAGGAGTATGACCTCTCAAGAAGGAGTATAACCTCTCAAGAAGGAGTATAACCTCTCAAGAAGGAGTATGACCTCTCAAGAAGGAGTATAACCTCTCAAGAAGGAGTATGACCTCTCAAGAAGGAGTATAACCTCTCAAGAAGGAGTATAACCTCTCAAGAAGGAGTATGACCTCTCAAGAAGGAGTATAACCTCTCAAGAAGGAGTATGATCTCTCAAGAAGGAGTATGACCTCTCAAGAAGGAGTATGACTTCTCAAGAAGGAGTATGGCCTCTCAAGAAGGAGTATGACCTCTCAAGAAAGAGTATGGCCTATCAAGAAGGAGTATGACCTCTCAAGAAGGAGTATGACCTCTCAAGAAGGAGTATGACCTCTCAAGAAGGAGTATGACCTCTCAAGAAGGAGTATGACCTCTCAAGAAGGAGTATGACCTCTCAAGAAGGAGTATGACCTCTCAAGAAGGAGTAGGGATGATACAGCTCGAAGGGTCATTTAAATGTGATGGTTTTTCACTACAGACAAGGCTCCTGTTGAATGAATGATGGTGAATGTATTTCCTCTTTTTTGGGGGGAAAGGAGGTGCATCTTGTCTTCGTGGAAAACGACGGATGAGTTTAATGTAAAAGAGACGAAATCTCACACTTGTTGTGATCACAGTGGTGTAACTAACACTTGTGATCACAGTGGTGTAACTAACACTTGTGATCACAGTGGTGTAAATCACACTTGTTTTGATCACAGTGGTGTAACTCACACTTGTGATCCCAGTGGTGTAACTCACACCTGTGATCACAGTGGTGTACCTGACATACACTTCCATGGATGTATTTGATCTTGCAATATTCAGGTGTCGGGTCTTGGAAATCTTGTCTGGAACATAAATATATTTCTTCATTGTGAATTTTCAAATCACATGTATTTAAATTTAGCTTTATTTTAATTAAAGCAGCCTGGACTGTTTTATAAAATATATTTGGAGGAGGCAAATAGGTGAGTAGAAATAGGAAGCGTGTCTGTCTGGCGCTCTTGAGACGGAGTATCGAGCCTACACCACGACTTGCGTTGAATGACCCCAAATATGTTTAGTGTTTAACATAAATTATTTATTATTTATTACATCTGGGTTTTGTCCCAATTTATTGTGTATTAGTTCATTTTAAAATGTTGGAACAAAGCAGAGCTCCTACTGCTGTACTTCACAGCTAGTCACTAGGGGAGGATCTTCTATGAAACTAATGAAGATTAAGTTTAACGGCTCCTAATCACGGAGGGGCCCTAGAAGCGACTTTAGTCCATTTTTCTTAAAAATTTAGGGTCTACTGTATAAGGAGGGGTTGTGAAGAGGTCCCCATAACAGCTCAAGATTCAGGGGTCCAAAAAAATATATTTCCACCACTGGTCGTCTGTGTTTCACAGTCCAGGTGAGGCGTCTACCTTGCCCAGCTTACAGTGTCGACCATGGACTTGTTTCATACAACCTTCTCAGCCTTTTGAAAATCAAATGGATGGTTAAAATCTCTCACATGGATAAACAAAGTCTTGTCCACTTCTAATGTTATATTAATGTTATTTTAATCTAAGTTCAAGACTTTTACCAGTTTGACCGTAATAAATTTTATCACATATTATACAAAGCATCTTGGGAGGAATATTTTTTATCAAAAGTTTTTTACTGCATTAATATTTTTAAATACAACTCTGATACACACACAACCCGCACATAGAAGAGAGGAGCTTACGACGACGTTTCGGTCCGACTTGGACCATTTACAAAGTCACATTTTACAAATGGTACAAGTCCGACAGAAACGTCGTCGTAAGCTCCTCTTCTAAATACGGGTTATTAATGTATTGTTATAACTTTGATATTAAAATTCTTAAGCAGAGAAGGAATATCAACCAAGTTTTCATGGTAGGGAGAACCAACATATTTTTAGTTGAATTAGATTGGAATGTCACTATTTTTCACAGTGGTTGTTCTCCTATATATATATATATATATATATATATATATATATATATATATATATATATATATATATATATATATATATATATATATATATATATATATATATATATAAATATATATATATATATACATATGTATGTATATATGTATATATATATATATATATATATATATATATATATATATATATATATATATATATATATATATATATATATATATATATATATATATATATATATATATATATGTATATATATATATAAATATTAAGCAACTATCGCAAACCAAGCGATACAAGATGCAAAACAACCACGGGGGAGTAGAATGATAGCTCTAGGCCTTTCGTGTTGCAATCAACACATCATCAGGAGCTTGCAAAATGACACGTTGTCCCGTGGAGACTACAATATAATTGCCAGTGACTTCTATGTCACTGACAATATATTTATGTATTACAATATCAATGCTTGTGAGATTTTTCTAATGCTATAATATTCATCCTACTGGCTGTGGGCACTGTTGTGCCTGGGGGCACTTCCGATACCCTCTCCTCTGGCCCTCCCTCGCTCACTCCAGTGAAGGTAGTCCTCTGGGACCGTATTTGCGTGGACATCCTCCTCTTTTCTGCAATTTTGCAAGCTCCTGATGATGTATTGATTGCAACACGAAAGGCCTAGAGCTATCATTCCACTCCCCATGGTTGTTTTGCATATATATATATATATATATATATATATATATATATATATATATATATATATATATATATATATATATATATATTTATATAAATAATGTTTATTTATTTATTTTATTAACATATCCGCCGTGTCCCACCAAGGCAGGGTGGCCTGAAAAAAAAACTTCCATCATCATTCGCTCCATCATTGTCTTGCCAGAGCAGTGCTTACATTACACTTATAAAGTTGCAACATTAACACCCCTCCTTCAGAGTGCCGGCACTGTACTTCCCATCTCCAGGAATCAAGTTCGGCCTGCCGGTTTCCCTGAATCCCGTCTTAAATGTTACCTTGCTTACACTCCAACATCACATCAAGTCCTAAAAACCATTTGTCTCTATTTTCTCCTATTAACACGCTCACGCATGCTTGCTGTAAGTCCAAGCCCCTCGCACACAAAACTTCCTTTACCTCCTCACTCCAACCTTTCCTAGGCCGACCCCTACCCCGCCTTCCCTCCACTACAGATTTATACACTCTCGAAGTCATTCTACTTCGTTTCACACTCTCTACATGTAAAAACCACCTCAACAACCCCTCCTCAGCTCTCTGGATAATAGTTTTGGTAATCCCACATCTCCTCCTAATCTCCAAACTACTGATCCTTTGCATTATATTCACACCACACATTGCCCTCAGACATGACATCTCCACTGCCTCCAGCCTTCTCATTGTTGCAACATTCACAACCCATACCTCACACCCATACAAGTGTGTTTGTATAACTATACTCTCATACATTCCCCTCTTTGCTTTCATGGATAAAGTTCTTTGTCTCCAAAAACTCCTCAGTGCACCACTCACCTTTTTCCCTTCGCCAATTCTATGATTTACCTCATCTTTCAAAGACCCATCTGCTGACACGTCCACTCCCAAATATCTGAATTCATTCACCTCCTAAAATACTCTCTCCCTCCAATCTGATATCCAATCTTCCGTTTCCTAATTATTTTGTTATCCTCATCATTTACTCTTTCCTATATTCACTTTTAATTTTCTTCTTTTACATACCCTACCAAACTCATCAACCAACCTATGCAACTTCTCTTCAGAATCTCCCAAAAGCACAGTGTCATCAACAAAGAGCAACTGTGACAACTCCCACTTTGTGTTAGATTCTTTATCTTTTAACTCCACACCTCTTGCCAACACCCGAGCATTTACTTCTCTTACAACCCCAACACACATCCCACATCAATGTCTAAGGCCTGCTTTTACTGGGGAATAATCTCCCTCTCTCCTACTAACTCTAACCTGACCCTCATTATCCTAGTAAAAACTCTTCACTGCTTTCAATAACCTACTTCCTATTCCATACATTTGAAGCATCTGCCTCATTGCCTTCCTATCCACCCTATCATACGCCTTTTCCATATCCATAAATGCCATAAAACCTCTTTACCCTTATCTGAATACTGTTCACCTATATGTGTCAGTGTAAACAAATGGTCTACACACCCCCTACCCTTCCTAAAGCCTCCTTGTTCATTTATTATCCTGCTCTCCGTCTTGTTCTTCTTTCAACAATAACTCGACCATGCACTTTACCAGGTATACTCAAAACACGTATTCCCCTATAGTTTTTACACTCTCGTTTGTTCCCTTTGGCTTTATTCAAAGGAAATATATATATATATATATATATATATATATATATATATATATATATATATATATATATATATATATATATATATATATATATATATATATATAAATAGATAGATAGATAGATATATAGATAAATGAAAATATATATATACAGTGGAACCTCTGTTCATGAACGCTTCCGAACACGAACAAATCGGTTCACGACCAAAAAATTAGTCAATTTTTTGCATATGGTTACGAACACATAATTGGGTGCTGGACAAACACTGCCGCGCCAATTTTCACATTCCGCGCCATGTTTTTTCGCACGCGTAAATTTTCCCCACTTGCTGTTGTTTTGTGTTCACCTCTCCTTGTAGTGTCTCGGTGAGACGTAAGTTCATTCGCTGTGAACTCCTTGTGTTGTATTTCCTGTGTTTTTTAATTCCTTTTGCAATTAACCAAGACCTCTAAGCAAGTGAAGAGTGGTAATGTGGGTGAAAAGAAGGTTTGAAGAAAATTGAAATAGAAGTGAAGAAGGAAATTATTGAAAAGTATGAGCGTGGTGGTGTGAGTGTTACTGATCTTACTGCCAAGTTCAAGAAGCCGAAGTCTACGATCAACTATTCTGAAGCAGAGAGCGGCTATTAAAGCAGCTAATGTTGCTAAGGGAGTTACAATGTCAACCAAGCAGAGACCTCAAGTGCTGGAACAGGTGGAGAAATTGTTGCTAGCGTAAGCGAGGTCATCATGTGCGATAAAGCCAGGAAAATACACAGTGATTTGCTGCTGAATTACCCATCTACGAGTGCACAAAGTGATGAATTTAAAGCCAGAAGAGGATGGTTTGAAAATTTTGTAAGAGAAGTCGCATTCATAGTGTAGTAGGGCATGGAGAGGCTGCTAGTTCTGACGCTGCTGCTGCTGCTGCTGCGGAAGCTTCGCAAAAGATTTCTCTGAATTTGTGAAGGCCGAAGATACGTCCTGCAACAAGTGTTGGTCTAGAACGACGGACTCGTGCAATGTTAGTTTTCTCAGTGTTGTTCAAGGTTTTCTCAGAGTTATTCAAAATTTTACATTTAGTTTACCATTACACTGTGCATTCTATGGTATAATTAACTATTTTTGTGCATAAAAATCTTAAAAAAAATATTTACATACAGTTCGTAGGGGTCTGGAACGGAGTAATCGTACTTACATACAATCCAGTGGGAAAATTACGACCAAATCGGGTCGCGACCAGAGTTCTGGAACGAATTATGGTCGTGACCAGAGGTTCCACTCAATATATATATATATATATATATATATATATATATATATATATATATATATATATATATATATATATATATATATATGGGAAAAATACAACACGTTTCCTTAAAGAGCTGGGTTCCAGACTCATCGACACCACCAGGGACCCAAGGGCAGCCACTTTCATGTTCCAGCGCCTCATCATGGCCATCCAGAGGGGAAATGCATGCTGCATACTGGGCTCGCGTCCGGCTTCGGAGGAGCTGGAGGAGATTCATAATCTTTGATATATTGTACCAATGTATTCATGTTCATGTTTTGTTTTCTGTCAATGTATTCTGTCTATTAATAAAGCACTCATATAATATATATAGGGAGTGGTAGGAGAAGAAAATATTCCAACAGCTCCGGGGAGAACCTCGAGTTTTCCCTGAGGTACGTTTATTGTCTTCTCTGAGGATGAGGGTCCCTAGTAAAGTTCTAGAGGTGGTACCTCCCTATACATTCTTGCGAAAAAAAAGGATATATATACCGTACCGGATAAGTAAAACGTGATTTTTGCTTAAATAGTAACGCACTTCTTGCCGATTAGGGCAAGCGAAAATTTGTGTATGCAATAATTTCACAAAAATAATTTTGAATCTAACGAAAAAAATATATTTCATGGTGTTTGTTTATTATTAAATTATTGTAAACTTATCTAAAATATATTTAGTTGTATTAGGCTAAATTAAATTGCGCTTGTTATAATAAGGTTAGGCAAGTTTTCTAAGGACCTTTTGGTACAGAACTATTAATTTTTACATTAACATAAATAAAAAATAATACATCTCTAAACGTAAAAGAGAAAATTTGAGAAAGAACATAATTTTAAATGAGTTCTTGCTAATTGACCAGTTTTACCTTTTCGGAACGACGTATGTATATAATTATATATATATATATATATATATATATATATATATATATATATATATATATATATATATATATATATATATATATGTCGTGCCTAATAGGTAAAACTGGTCAATTACCAAGAACTCATCTGAAATTAAGTCTTTTCTAAAATTTTCTCTTATACGTTTGAAGATATATATTTTTCGTTTATGTTAATGTAAAAATTTATAATTTTCCACCAAAAGAACCTTAAAAAACTTGCCTAACATTATTATAACAAGCGCAATTTAATTTAGCCTTATCCAACTAAATATATTTTTGATATGTTTACAATAATTTAATAATAAACAAACACAATGAAATATACACTGTCAACTAGAACATTGTCACCATCTGGAACATGGGGGACAACAACAGACACTCTAGTGAGGGCACTAGCTGCTGCAGAGGTATCTTTCTGCAGAGGTATCTTTCTGCAGAGGTATCTTTCTTAGGTTCAGGATGATATTTGCGAAATTATTGCATACACAAATTTTCGCTTGTCTTATATGGCAAGAAGAGCGTTGTTATTTAAGCCAAAATCGCAAGTTTTACCTAATCGGCACGACATATGTGTGTGTGTGTGTGTGTGTGTGTGCAAAACAACCACTGTAAAAAAATAGTGATAATGTGATTTCTCACATTATCAAGGATTTGTAATAATAATAAAACAGCTGAAGGCTTGTAAGGCTGAGATATCACCTGACGGTCACGTCCGACATTACACCCGTCCCATTATGAATCAGGTGGGATAGTCAAGGACTTGTCAAACATAACTTTAATTCTTCCCAAATCTGATTAATTATTAATTAGTCTAATTTGTATAATCCTAAACTAATATTCATATCAAACAATTTTTATGAGCTTGATTCAATTATAGTTCTCTCACCCATAGACCTACTTTATACAGCTTTCTCGGCCTTTTGAAAATTAATTGGATGGTTAAAATTACTCACATGAATAAACAGAGCATTAGACTCTTGTCGAGTTCTAATGCTATATTAATATTGTTGTAATCTCAGTTCAAGACTTTTACCAGTTTGACTACAATATTTTACAGGGAATCTTGTAGACACAGCCATCGGCATTTTGAGGGATTTTTAATCAATTTTTTTACTGTATCAAAGTTTTTAAATTCATCTTTCATTTTAAAATTCTTAAGTAGAAGATATGATTATATGAAGAATGTTTTCACAGTAAGGAAGAACCAACATATTCTTATTTGAATATGATTGTTGATCTTTCTTTGAATTGTAAAATGCATTTCTAGCCATTTTAAAATATTTTTCAATTTTTTTTTTATCAATAGCAATTTCATAAATCTTGAAGATTTCTTTATCTATGAACTTTGGGCTACAAATAGTTCTCAATAACATGGATAAGAATACGGAAAGTTTACGTCTATCATCATGTAGAGAACAATAGTGTACATCTAACAGTTATTTGTTGATTTTCTGTAAATTTAAAATTTAAAATCATGGTTCCCTTTCAAAATTAGGACATCTAAAAAAGGCAATGAGTTATTTTGTTAAAACTCAACAATAAAATTTATGGAATGAGCTAGACCATTTAATTTATACATCTATATTCTTAGACTTTAGACACAAAATCTTTCCCAATAGATCTAAGTGGTACAGACATGTTGTTGATGTGTCCTGTATAATGCCTAAGAATATAGATATAAACCATTTCCTTGTCAAATTAAATAATCCAGCTCATTCAACAAATTTTACTGTTGAGTTTGAACAAAATAACTCATTGTCTTCTTATGTTTCAATTATTAAAGGCAACCATGATTTTAAATTCAAAATATACAAATAAAAAAAAACGATAAAATGACTGTTCTTAAGCGCAATGTTATTCTACACATCACGATAGAGTTAAACTTTCTGTATTCTCATCAATGTTTCTGAGAACTTTTCACAGTGGTTATTTTGTCTATCATTCTTTGAAAATATTCCTAACAATTCAATAAATCTAGTAAGATTAACGAGTTACTCAGGTGAACATTCCCAATAATTTTGATGGTTAGAGCTAGATTGTATAATTTAAAAAACTTCTTTGAATCTTGATTCTTGCGTCATGCGTTCATAGCATCATTTACATATCTCGCGGTAATGCGGTAATACCTTGTCAAAAGTTCTGAAATTCTTCTTTTGGCTCCAGATTTTGAACGATGATGATGTACGGATAAGTCGAGATTGAGAATTTTGTTGAGAAAAAAATATGTATTAAATATTAATTAAAACAATTTTCCATGAAAAAAAAAACTGCGCGACGTTTCGGTCCCGTGCTGGAATAGTGGCAAGTCACACTGACAGTGGTCCGGGATGGACCGAAACGTCGTAAGGTTTCTCTCCTTGGCGAGGGTTGTTCCAGCCACGGTATTGCGACATTTCTACTTTATTAAAAGAAGATATATATATATATATATATATATATATATATATATATATATATATATATATATATATATATATATATATATATATATATATATTAGCTTCAGAGTTGACCAGGATATAAATGTTCTGTGTGTTCGTGTCAGAGTATTTAGGGAATTTCTTAAATATTTCTTAAAAAATAATAAACTTTGACCTGCAAGTCCACGCTTCAATGACAGTAGTTCATCCAGTTGTATCAATATTGTGCTTCCAGTTGTATCAATCTAGTTTATCCATTTTTATCAATCTAGTTTATACAGTTGCATCAGTCTCGTGCATCCAGTTGCATCAGTCTCGTGCATCCAGTTGCATCAGTCTCGTGCATCCAGTTGCATCAGTCTCGTGCATCCAGTTGCATCAGTCTCGTGCATCCAGTTGCATCAGTCTCGTGCATCCAGTTGCATCAGTCTCGTGCATCCAGTTGCATCAGTCTCGTGCATCCAGTTGCATCAGTCTCGTGCATCCAGTTGCATCAGTCTCATGAATCCAGTTGCACGTCTCGTGCATCCAGTTGCACGTCTCGTGCATCCAGTTGCACGTCCCGTGCATCCAGTTGCACGTCTCGTGCATCCAGTTGCACGTCTCGTGCATCCAGTTGCACGTCTCGTGCATCCAGTTGCACGTCTCGTGCATCCAGTTGCATCAGTCTGGTAGCGAGTGTGACGACAGTATAACCTACTTTCAGTATTAAAAAAAAGCAAGTTTTACCGCATATTTACAAGTGATATTAACATGATTTAGCCAAACGACTAAATCAGACTCATATTCCCTGGAAGATTCCTCTCACATAAGTTGCCTCTTCCTACACTCCTTTCATGTAATACTTGAATTTATGATTGACCTTTGACAAATATAATGTACATCCATATATGTATATACGCATATATGTATAAATGTTTGTATATATCTTGCCGAATAGGTAAAATTTGTGATTTTGGCTTAAATATCAACGCTCTTCTTGCCGAATAAGGGAAGCGAAAATTTGTGTATGCAATAATTTCGTAAAAATCATTCTGAACCTAACGAAAAAAAAAAAAAAATTCTGTCTCATAAACATGCAAGGTTGCAGGTATGTCTTGCTACTTCTACTTACACTTAGGTCACACGACACATGCATGTACAAGCATATATATACTAACCCCCTTTGGATTTTTCTTCCTAGTTCTTGTTCTTGTTTATTTCTGCTTATCTCCATGGGAAAGTGGAACAGAATTCTTCCTCCGTAAGCTATGCGTGTCGTAAGAAGCGACTAAATGCCGGGAACAATGGGCTAGTAACCTCTTCTCCTGTATACATTACTAAAAACAAGATAAGGAAAAACTTTATAAAATTGGGATGTTTGAATGTGCGTGGATGTAGTGCGGATAAGAAAGAGAGGATTGCTAATGTTATGAATGAAAAGAAGTTGGATGTCCTAGCCCTAAGCGAAACGAAGCTGAAGGGGGTAGGGGAGTTTCAGTGGGGAGAAATTAATGGGATTAAGTCAGGAGTATCTGAGAGAGTTAGAGCTAAGGAAGGGGTAGCAATAATGTTGAAGGATCAGTTATGGAGAGAGAAGAGGGAACATAAATGTATAAATTCAAGGATTATGTGAATTAAAATAAGGGTCGGATGTGAAAATTGGGTCACAATAAGTGTGTATGCACCTGGAGAAGAGAGGAGTGAAGAGGAGAGAGAGAGATTTTGGGAGATGTTAAGCGAGTGTGTAGGAACTTTTGAGCCAAGTGAGAGAGTAATCGTGGTAGGGGACCTAAATGCTAAAGTAGGAGAAGCGTTTAGAGAGGGTGTGGTAGGTACGTTTAGGGTACCAGGTGAAAATGATAATGGGGAGCATTTGATTGAACTTTGTATAGAAAAGGGTTTGGTTATAGGTAACACATATTTTAAGAAAAAGAGGATAAATAAGTATACAAGATATGATGTAAGGCGAAACGACAGTAGTTTGTTGGACTACGAATTTGGTAGATAGAAGACTGTTCGGTAGACTTCAGGATGTACATGTTCATAGAGTGGCTACAGATATGTCAGATCACTTTTTAGTTGTAGCTAGAGTGAGAGTAAAAGGAAGAAGGGATACAAGGAGAATTTTAACAGCAAGTAAGAGAGAAGTGAAGATTTATAAACTAAAGGGGGAGGCGGTTAGGGTAAGATATAAACAACTGTTGGAGGACAGATCAGCTAGTGAGAGTATAGGCAATGGGGTAGAAGAGGTATGGGGTAAGTTTAAGAATATAGTGTTAGAGTGTTCAGCAGAAGTTTGTGGTTATAGAAAAGTGGGTGCGGGCGAGAAGAAGAGCGATTGGTGGAATGAGGATGTAAAGAGAGTAGTAAGAGAGAAAATGTTAGCATATGAGAGGTTTTTACAAAGTAGAAGTGATGCAAGGAGAGAGGAGTATATGGAGAGAAAAAGATAGGGTAAGAGAGTGGTGAAGCAATATAAAAAGAGAGCAAATGAGAGGATGGGTGAGATGTTATCAACAAATTTTGTTGAAAATAAGAAAAAGTTTTGGAGTGAGATTAATAAGTTGAGAAAGCCTAGGGAAAGAATGGATTTGTCAGTTAAAAATAGGAGAGGAGAGTTATTAAATGGAGAGTTAAAGGTATCGGGAAGATGGAGGTAATATTTTGAGGAATTTTTAAATGTTGATATAGATAGGTAAGCTGTGATTTCGTGTATAGGGCAAGGAGGAATAACATCTTATAGGAGTGAGGAAGAACCAGTTGTGAGTGTGGGGGAAGTTCGTGAGGCAGTGAGTAGAATGAAAGGGGGTAAAGCAGCTGGGATTGATGGGATAAAGATAGAAATGTTAAAGGCATGTGGGGATATAGTTTTGGAGGGGTTAGTGTTTTTATTTAACAAATGTATGGAAAAGGGTAAGATACCTAGTGATTGACAGAGAGCATGCATAGTTCCTTTGTATAAAGGCAAAGGGGACAAAAGAGAGTGTAAAAATTATAGGGGAATAAGTCTGTTGAGTATACCTGTATGGAATAGGAGGTAGGTTATTGAAAGCGGTGAAAAGTTTTTACGAGGATAGTGAGGCTCAGGTTAGAGTATGTAGGCGAGAGGGAGATTATTTTCCAGTAAAAGTAGGCCTTAGACAGGGATGTGTAATGTCACCATGGTTCTTCAATATATTTATAGATGGAGTTGTAAAAGAAGTGAATGTTTGGGTGTTGGCAAGAGGTGTGGAGTTAAAGGATAAAGAATCTAACACAAAGTGGGAGAAGAGAAGAGAAGAGAAGAGAAGTTGAAGAGGTTGGTTGATGAGTTTGGTAGGGTATGCAAAAGAAGGAAATTAAAAGTGAATATAGGAAAGAGTAAGGTGATGAGAATAACAAAAAAATTAGATAACGGCAGATTGGATATCAGATTAGAGGGACGGAGTATGGAGGAGGTAAATGTGTTCAGATATTTGGGAGGGGATGTGTCAGCAGATGGGTCTATGAAGGATGAGGTGAATCATAGAATTAACGAGGAAAAAATGTGAGTGGTGCACTGAGGAGCTTGTGGAGACAAAGAACTTTATACATAAAAGTATAGAGGGGAATGTATAAGAGTATAGTTATACCAACACTCTTGTATGGGTGTGAGGTATGGGTTGTGAATGTTGCAACAATGAGAAGGATGGAGGCAGTGAAGATGTCATGTCTTAGGTCAATGTGTGGTGTGAATATAATGCAGAGAATCCGTAGTTTGGAGATTAGGAGGTGTGGGATTACCAAAATTATTATAAAGAGGGCTGAGGAGGGGTTGAGATGGTTTGGACATGTAGAAAGGATGGAACAAAATAGAATGACTTCGAGAATGTATAAATCTGTAGTGGAGGGAAGGCGGGGTAAGGGTCGGCCTAGAAAAGGTTGGAGGAAGGGGGTAAAGGACGTTTAGTGTGCGAGGGGCTTGGACTTCCAGCAAGCGTGCGTGAGCGTGTAAGATAATAGCGAATGGAGACAAATGTTTTTTAGGACTTGACGTGCTGTTGGAGTGTAAGCAAGGTAACATTTATGAAGGGTTTCAAGGAAACCGGCAGGCCGGACTTGATTCCTGGAGATGGGAAGTACAGTGCCGGTACTCTGAAGGAGGGGTTTAATGTTGCAGTTTTGTAGCTGTAGTGTAAGCGTGCCTCTGGCAAGACAGTTATGGAGTGAATGATGATGAAAGTTTTTCTTTGTCGGGCCACCCTGCCTTGGTGGGAAACTGCCTATGTTAATAAAAAAATAGGCTAAATTAAATTGCGTTTGTTATAATAAGGTTAGGTAAGTTTTCTAAGGTTCATTTGGTACAAAATTAATAGTTTGTATATTAATATAAATGAAAAATATATATTTAAACGTATAAGAGAAAATTTTAATATTACTTAATTTTAAATGAGTTCTTTAAATGACCAGTTTTATCTTTCGACACGACATATATATATATATATATATATATATATATATATATATATATATATATATATATATATATATATATATATATATATATATATATATATATATATATATATATATATATATATATATATATATATATATATATATATATATATATATGTCATGCCGAGTAGGTAAAACTTGCTATTTTGGCCCGGTGGTCTGGTTGCTAGAGCTCTCGCTTCACACACGGAGGGCCCGGTTCGATTCCCGGCGGGTGGAAACATTTTGACGTCTTTCCTTACACCTGTTGTCATGTTCACCTAGCAGCAAATAGGTATCTGGGTGTTAGTCGACTGGCGTTAGTCGCATCCTGGGGGACAAGATTAAGGACCCCAATGGAAATACGACAGACAGTCCTCGATGACGCACTGACTTTCTTGGGTTATCCTGGGTGGCTAACCCTCCGGGGTAAAAAATCCGAAGAAATCTTATCTTATCTTAATATCAGCTCTTTTCTTGCCGAATAAGACAAGCGAAAATTTATGTAAGCAATAATTTCGGAAACATCATTCTGAACCTAACGAAAAAAATATATTTCTTTGCGTTTGTTTATTATTAAATTATTGTAAACTTGTCTAATATATTTAGTTCGATTAGGCTAAATTAATTTGCGCTTGTTATAATAAGGTTAGGTAAGTTTGTAAATAATTTCGCAAACAGGCGAAATTATTTACAAACATTGTCTTTACGTCCACAGCAGGACTCGAACCTGCAAAATCTGTATCAGAGTAACCATTGGTAAAGTACTGGATACTCTGATACAGAGTTTGCAGGTTCGAGTCCTGCTGTGACGTAGAGGCATGTTTGTATATATATATATATATATATATATATATATATATATATATATATATATATATATATATATATATATATATATATATATGCAATACAGTCGCAAACTTAACAATGTAAGACAAGTAACAGGGGATAGAAATCTTCCGCTTAAGTACTTTCACACGTGTCTGTGCTTCATCAGGAGCTATGCAACGTCGCGAGAGTAACAACAGGAGGAATGAGATTGGTGACTTAAATTTAGAGTATGGCTGGTAGTGACTTGACTCTGGCTCTCACTTCTGGACGCTGCCTCAACAAACGCTATAATATTGTACGCGACGAAAATAGTCGTTCTTCTTGACGTTCATGAACGACGATATTTTTTCTGCTTGCCGTTTTGAATATCATTTTACTTATTTATTTTATTGGTCGCATATATTTTTAAGATATCCATAACAATGTAAATCATACGACTGGTAGCTGTAACAAAGGTATATATGATATGTTTAAAGTATAGTATATGTGGAGGGGATCCTGGGGCTTCATTACCCTTCTCTCGAAGCTCACTTACTTTTCTTGAATAAGAAATGAATAACTTTACGCTTGTTGCACCAGTAAGTCAACTCAGACTCTTAGCATTACTGACGTCCTGCCCCACCGAGGTCACCACACTTCACTATATCTCACACATCTCTCATATAAAAAAAAAAAACTTTTTTCTATAATGCACAGAAAATACCGTAATTTTTCCCTAGAATCAATTGGTTCACCTTATCAAATGTCTTCAAGAGACCAGGAGCGCAGCAAGAACTCTTCCTTACTTCTCCATGGAAGACCCAACAGTTTCCTTCAACATAAAATATGAGTCAATAGTTTGTATATTTAGTTTTGAAAAAAAAAAATAGTATAATTTTCGAAGGAGCACAGACACACGCGAGCGCACACAAGGCTGCAGCAGCGGCCACACAGGCCACACAGCGGCCACACAGCGGCCACACAGGCAAGGAAGGTGTGTGTGGAGCGAGAGTGGTGCTCACACCACGACGACTGACCACATACTGAAGCCTGGGTGATGCTGCTGCCTCCCGGCTCTCACCAGTGCCACTAGTCACATGTACCTCGCTCAGCTGGTGCCATGACGTCACAACCCATCGGTGCCAGGAGGGTAGGAGAGGTGGAGGTGGGAATATTGTGGGTGGAGGTGGGTGGGAATGGAAGGATGGCATGCTGGGGGTTATGAGATAAAGGTGGAGACCAAAGTGTTGGAGTAGACATATTAGCTAAGAAAACGTCCTTCATCGTTGTTGCCTAAAACAATGTAGAGAGAAGGAAGATTTCTTCAGGTTGTAAAGATGGTTACACACCTTCCTGTTTTAGAGATTAATTTACTAGATATGAATGACAACAGCATCGCTTGATAGGCCTTAAAAACGAAGAACTAAAATGTCTAGAGTAGGCAGGCTCTCCGTAGCACTCTGAGGGAAGACATGTTTTGAAAGCAGTGTCATAAGCGTTCCCCAGGTCATCAACACTGACCTGACAGAGTGACAAACCTGAAATCATCACCGGTATCATGACAACAGAAAGCAACATGATGAGGACAAAGCAACATGATGGTAGACAAGTACTGGAGGATAGATACCACAGGAGTCTCCTGTTAAGAGACAACACAGAGAGAATTGGTGAAGACAGTGACTGTAATTAACAGACTCACGACCCGACGTGCGGTGGAAGTAACCTGTGGAACAAATAGGATTGTGCAACTAAACGAAAATATTAAGAGCAAAGAAGTACGAAATCTGAGTAAGTAGTCCGATATAGACCTTAGCATCAAAAGAAGTGAAACTAGCAGCAAGAAATTCATAGGCGAACTCGTCCACATTGAAATAAAACGCATGAGTGAAAAAATAGTGAAATTCCAAGCGCTTTCGTGACTTCTAACATTATCAAGGAACTAAAAAAATAAAATGGTTAACAGGAAGGCATATAAGGACGAGACTGCACCTCGTTGCCACACGACAACAACACCTGACTTATTTTTTACATTTTATTAGTTCCAATAAATATACATTTAAAGTCATAAACATGCAAAATACATATTACAAATTGTGCAACAGCAAATTTCTTTGATTAAGCAGTGAATATATCAGAAAACTATACCCTAAAAACCCTAAAACCCTTACCTCTACCACCAGTGAACTCTTGTCTCCTTTACCCTTATAAATAAATACAGAGTCCACAAAACATAAACCAAAATAATGAAATACAGTCCACCATAACATTGCATCTTGTCCTAAGGATATGCGGTAAAGACTCCATGAAGACTGCAAATAATATTTACAGTGAGCACAAATAAATATACATTGTACAGTTCATAAACGTGCAATAATTACATGTTACAAATTGTACACCAGCAATTTCCTTT